>DF237873.1:8319-21238 GCA_000708835.1 Klebsormidium nitens | reverse complement strand
CGACACGCGGAACAGCAACATCAGCGCGGGATCCGGGAGCATCTCGGGGGGTGCTCTCAGCGGGACGTCCGCCACCCTTTCCGGCTCCCTCTCGGCCAATGGCGCTACGTTGAGCGCTCCCGTCAACATGGGAGCGAACGCCGTATACACCACGGGCAATCTCAGCAGCGGCAGCAACCGGGCTTCGACCGTGTACTCTGCGAACGTCGACACGGGAGCTCTGGCCGTCAATAGCAACGCCTCGATCGCGGGCTCCGTGACCTGCTACTCCATCGACACGCAAAACAGCAACATCAGCGCGGGATCCGGGAGCATATCGGGGGGTGCCCTCAGCGGGACCTCCGCCAGCATCTCGGGCCAGCTGACCTGCAAGGTCATCGACACCCAAGGCTGCAACATCAGCGCGGGGGGCATAAACGGCGGGGCCTTCGTCGGCACCAGCATGAGCGTGGGCACGGGCTCGGTGAGCGGGGGTTCGGGCAGCTTCAGCGGGGACGTGACGGTCTCCGGCAAGCTGCAGGTGGGAGGTGCCATCGACTACGTCAACACGAGCGAGCTCCTGGTGGCGGACAAGCACGTCACGCTGGCGGCCACGTCGAACCCGACCGATGCGACCGCATCTGGAGCGGGGATCTACGTACAGGGCTCGAACTACGCCACCTCGAACGCAGCGATATCCCTCACCTGGAACCAAGGCTGCAACGGCAACTACTGGTTGCCGAAGGGAGGCAACCTGGCACTTCCGGGCACCGCGGGCTCCAAGATGGTCACTCTGAGCACCACCTCGAACGGGGCCCTCCAGTTGCTATCCGACGACGGCATATCGGCGACCAGCACGGCTCTCGTGGGCGTGTCTCTCATCGCCTCCGGGTCCAATCTGGATCTTGGGAGCACCTCCAATGCCCGGAATACGCTCTACGCATCCAACATCGGCACGAGCGCGAAACGGGTCGTCAACGCGGCCATCGCGTCCGGCCTCGACGCAACCAAGATCACCACGGGCACATTCGGAGTGGGCGCCTTCGGAATGTAATATATCGACGACGGGGACTTTCGGGGCGGGGCCATCCACCCTGAGCACCGTTTCGTGCACCACGCTCACTACGAACAACAACAACATAACGGTGGGATCCGGCTCGATCACGAGCGGCCAACACAATCCCACCACTAGCGCCACATACGATCTCGGCGCGTCTGCAACCGCATGGAAGAGCGCCTACCTCTCCAGCAATCTGACCGTCGGTGGCGCCATAACCGGTTCGAATAGCCTGACTCTACCAGGGCAGTATACTTGCTCACTGCAGCCTTCTTTCGACACGATTTCCAACGGAGTCAAGGATCTCGCAACGTTCACGAGCACGACTGGGTCTGGTCAGATCTCCTTCGATGTCTCGGTGATCATCTCTCAGGCTAACACCGCTGTGACCAAGAGGTACGTACTAACCACCGGTTACAACGCGACGAGCAGTTCGTGGCAGCGGTGCGTTCCCGTTTCGGCGCATGTGTTTGCCGGTTCCACCGACAACTACGAACTTCAGATGCAGTCGTCGATTTCGCCCACCGCCATCAAATTTCGCTTGGTCCACAGCGTCAACACCGTCGCATCTACACCCACCATCAATATCAATGCCACTTACGCCCAGAACGACGTGCCCACTTTCGCGAGTCTGACCGGCAACGCGCAGTACACCGACGCCAGTTGGGCGACGTATGGGTTCGTAAGTTCTGCGGTCCTCACGCAGGTGGGTGGCCAGGTCGGGGTCGGAACACTAGCCCCCTCCGCTAAGTTCCACGTAGCTGGAGGCTCTGCGCAGTTCGACAGCAATGTCACCGTGACGAGTGCGCTGAACACCAGCAATCTCACGGCCACGGGGACCGTGTCCTTGCCCGCGAGCTCCGTGACGAACGTCAACATCTCGGGCCTCGACGCGTCCAAGATCACCACGGGTACGTTCGGAGTGGGCGCCTTCGGGGGGTGCAATATCACGACCACGGGCACTCTCGGGGCGGGGGCATCCACTCTGGGAACACTCGTGTGCGGTTCTATCGGGACGCAGGGCAACTCTATATCCGCAGGAACCATCTCGTGCACGGGCATCAATCCCGGAACGACGGCGTCGTACGACATCGGAGCGAGCGGGACCGCATGGCGGAACGCCTACCTGTCCGGATCCGTGTCTGCGGTGGGCGGATTGAGCACGTCGAACGGGCTGACGGTCGCCGGTGAGTCGATCAGGTCGTACACCACGAGCTTCGACGGGACCACGTCAAACGCGTGCCGAGACATCGCCCAATACGCCGGAACGGTGGGGTCCGCGACGTTCGACGTCGCTGTGGTGCAATCCGCGAATTTCCAGACGAACACGACGGAGTATTCGTTTGCGGCCGGCTACAACATCACGAGCGGGTCGTGGCAGCGCTGCATGCCGCGGAGTGCATACAACGGAAACGTGGACGCGTGCGAGCTTCAGATATGGTCTTCGAACGCCACCACCAAGTTCAGGCTAGTGCATTCCGTCGTGAACCAGGCGGCGACCCCCACCGTCACCATCCACGCCTTCTACAATCAAAGCGACGTGCCGACGATCACGAGCCTAACGGCGAACGCGCAGTATACCGACGCCAACTGGGCGACCTACGCGTACGCATCGTCCACGGTCCTGACGCAGACGGGTGGAAAGGTCGGCGTGGGCACGGTCGCCCCCTCGGCCAAGTTTCACGTCGCCAACGGCTCCGCCCAGTTCGACAGCAACGTCAGCATCGGCGGGCAAATCAGCGCGTCTGCTGGACAAACCCACACGTTGCCGGGCATACTCGTGGTCAACGACCAGACCGACTCCGGGGCGACGAGAGGAGTGCGGTGGTGGGACGCCACCAATGCTGAATGGGCTACGTACATGACCACATCAGCAACAAGCAAGAGCACCGCATCGGGGTCGACTTGCCAAGCACTCGATGGACGAACGTCGCACCATGTTAGGAACCGCGTTGGGACTGGCTCAGGATGGGGGTTCATATGGGAGAACAGCTCGGAACAATGCCTGATGTCGCTAACTGCAGACACGGGCAATCTCTTCCTCAAAGGGACGATCGGTTCCAGCTCCGTGCGTGTTGGCACGGCGTATCTCAACAACGCAAATTGCGCCACATCGAGCGCCACTGGGGCAGACGCCCTGACTCTGACAAACATGAGTACGAATTTGAACACGACGAAATTCGTTGGAGCGAAGTTTCAGGGTACGGACGGGGTTGGCACCTTGAAAGACTCGGCATACATCCGATCTATGCCGGTCGATCAAAACTACGTCGGAGCAGATTTGGCATTCTCGACGAGAATAACGGACGTGCTAAACGAGCGCATGCGCATCTGCGGATCTGGGAACGTCGGCATCGGCACTTCGGCACCGTCTTCCCGGTTCCACGTCTCCAACGGCTCCGCCAAGTTCGACAGCAACGTCACGGTCACCAGCGCGCTCAGCACCAGCAACTTCACCGCCACCGGTACGGTGTCCCTGCCTACGAGCTGCGTCACGAACGCCAACATCTCGGGCCTCGACGCGTCCAAGATCACGACGGGCACGTTCGGAGTGGGCGATTTCGGGGGATGCAATATCTCGACGACCGGGACCCTCGGGGCGGGCTATTCGACGTTGGGCTCCCTATCGTGTGGTGACCTGACCCTCTCGGGCGCGACTCTGATCGACGCCTCGCTCTCGGCGTACAATTCCGGGCACGACATCGGCAAAGCCCAAGACATGACCGGCATGGTCTCCGCAGATCTCTCAGACATGACCTGGAACGACATACATATCACGGGCAACGTCAATATCTACGCCTCCGACCCCGGGTATTTCGTATCCCTCGACTACCTCAACAACGACACCTACGGCTTCGGGCAATGGAGCGGAGGGACCGCCAGAGCGGTGATCTCGGGTTCTAACGCCAACGCGACTTTCAACATCTCCAAGCCCACGGGCGCATCGACCTTCAATGACATGGTCACGGTGACCAGCAGCGGCAACTTGGGGGTGGGGGTGTCTCCCTCCACGGGCTACAAACTCGACGTAGCAGGCAGGATGCACGCGACCGGCGGGGCTCAATTCGACAGCAACGTGACCGTCTCCGGGACATTATCCGCCACGACGTACTCGGGTCTACAGAGGAAGGTGTGGAACGCTCAGACGCTCGGCTTCGCAAACACGACGGCCACCGTCAAGTACCACAAGATAGCGACGTTCGGGGGCACGAACGCCGGCAACACCGCGGGTTCCGTGTACATAACGGGAACCATGGGCGGATACATAAACAACCAGACGACGAAAGTCGATATCGACATAGCCAACAGAGGCGGTATCACGGTCACCGGATCGGCGTTCGGATACCCGAGTACGACATCGACCATCACCGACCTCGTCCTTTACTGGGAAGGAGGTAGTCTCAGTACGTCTCCGTGGTCTCTCTACATAGTCAGCAAGGGCCAATACCAGCTTTGGGACCTGAGTGTTTCTGCGTGTCAATTAGGAGTGACTGTCTACGAACCGAGTACCACGTACGTGACCGACCCAAGCAACGGCGGCGCTTACACAATGGTATGCTCCTCTGTAATAAGTCGCTTGAATCAAGTCACAGAGCTGTCGTCGGGGACCGCGGTCACATCGTACAACAACTATTCGTATACGTACGGTGGTGCCAGTTGGTCGAGTGCGGGGAGCGCGAACAGCGGCACCATTCAATGCGGCACATTGTCGTCGTCCGGTCTCAACGTCACTTCGTCTTCGACCGCGACCATCAGTACCATGACGTCGATCTTAGCCCCATCGTTGGCGACCGGGAATTACATGCTCAACGTATTCGGAACCGGTCAAGCCAACAATAACTGCGGATTCCTCGCATTCAACAACGTCGGAGGCTCTAACTCATCTTCGAATTATGCGGGTTTCGGAACGTGGGGAAACCTCCTCGGCCCGGGGACATTCAACGCATGCGCGAGAGGGAAGTTCGGCGTTTGCACGGCTACGCCAGCGGCCACACTGGACGTCTCCGGGACCGGCAAGTACTCCGGGGCGCTGACCTGCGGCAGCACAATCACGGCCAGCTCCAACCTGACGACCGCCGGAACGTTCAGCATCGGCTCCGTGGCGGGCACACCGACCGCTACGGGTGCACCCTATATGGTGTCCACGGCGTTCGACGCCGTAGGAACGTCTCACAGCATAGGACTTCCACCAGGTAATCGCAACTCCGCCGGGTTGCTGCACGTCTACGTGAAGAATCTGAACGGTGCATACGGCGGATCGAAAGCGGGGTACATGAGACTGTACTACATCGCATGCAGCGGAGACGCTGGCAACACGTTCAGCATCATAGAGAATTGGTCACGGAACATAACGACGTTCACCGCCGCTACCAGCGGCCAGGGATGCGCGGTAACAACGGACAGCGACTGCTGCATCGCCTACTGCTATCAGGGCGCGTGTTGATCGGCCGTCTCGTCTCCGCGCATCGCCGCCTCCGCCTTCCGCAACAAGTACTCCTTCGTCCTCTCGAACCCCACCCTGAACATCTCGTCCGCCCTCTCCGCGCCCCTCTCGGGCAGAGACGCACCGTCCAACAGCCTCAGCACGGAGTCACCGTAGTCTCGCTCCGAAAACTCCCTCTCGTTCGCCTCGTTCAGGTGCTGCGCGATCCGATCGAAGATGGCGCCCACGTCCGTCCCGCCTCCGTCCCCCGACGTCAACTCCAGCCCCAGAGTCCGGCTCGGATCTCCCCGATCCAACATCGGCAGCCGCTCCAGCACCCCTCCGTCCAGGTAGGCCGATCCGTCGATCTCCACGGGCGGGTTCCACAGCGGTACTGAGCACGAAGCCCTCAATACGTCCACGAGCCCGAGGCCCGGGTCCGTCGACGTGCTGAACCTCCGCGTCCTGCCCGTCGTCAGGCAGTACGTGCTCACCGACAGATCGCTGCCAGTCGCGCCGCTCACGTCCTCGAACGTGGGACGATCCTTCCCCGTGCGGGCTCTTAGGAGTCCCTCCACCTCCGCCATGCCTCCCACCTGAAACAGCCCGTTGAACGCGAAGCTCGGCCGGTACCTCTCCATACGCACCTTCTTCTGCGCCTCGTGGAGCTCCTCCGGCATATACCCCGCTACTCGTAGCGCCGCCACGTTCGCACCGCAGCTGGCACCCGCGTACGTCTTGGGGGTCACGCCGGCCTCCTCCAGCGCTCGCAACGCGCCAAGGTGCGCGGGGAAGGAGAGGCCGCCGCCGCCGAACACCACGCAGTCCATCACCTCCGCCGTCCTATACTTCGACCCCTCCCAAAAAAAGTCGACACCGTGGCCCGGCGCTCCCTTTTTCGTGATCCAACGTATGTCGGGATGTCGCATCCCTTCGTGGTCAACCGTTGGACCTCTTCGACCGGAGTCGACTACGATACGGACGACGAGCTCGACGGGCGCTTCGCGTTCTGCACCCACGCGCACGAAGACCACATGCGGGGGATCGAGCGCTTCGGGCGCCCCTTCTTCGCATCGCCCGTGACCAAAGAGCTGATCCGTCTCCGGTCCCCTGACATCCCGCCCAGCAACATCATCGCCTTGGACTACGACCGGCCGTACCAGCTCAACCGCCGGCTGTGCGTCACCATGACCAACTCGGGCCATTGCCCCGGATCGTCGGCCTTCACCTTCGAAGGACCCTCCGGCAACGTCCTGCACACCGGCGACGCGAGGTGGGAGGCGCCCACCATCGCCAAGCTACCGCCCCGCCTCTCGGAACGGCCCGGCTACGTCGACCGGATCTTCCTGGACGCCACGTTCGGCGGCAGGGACGTGCTGCTGGACTCCTTTCCCAGCCGAGGCGATAGCGCGGACCTCGCCCGCCGCGCCATCTACTCGCACTCTATGCAGACCCACCCCCACGTCGACGTCGCAGCCACCATGCTCGGCACCGAACCCCTCGTGCGCGACCTCTGCGACTACTTCGCGGTGGAGCTCTACTGCGACCCGTCCCTTCGTGAGAGGCGCGCCCAGCTAGAGATCGCCCTCGGAGAACAGTGGCTCATCGACGATCCCTCCGCGACATTCATTCGACTCTGGGACCCCAGACGACGCCCCTCGCGGACGGACGCGGTGTCCCTGCAACCCTCCACGCAATTCTTCACCGTCAGGCCCGGCGCGCCCCACCTGCGCCAGCTGATCGAGCCGGGCCTCGTCAGGGATCGGGCGGACGGCTCCTTCCGCTTCCTGTACAGCATGCACAGCAGCAAGGCCGAGCTTCAGGACCTCCTCTGGAAGCTCCGGCCGAAACACGTCACGCCGATTGCGGGCAGCACATCGGGGCTCTGAAACAGGAAGCGGACGACAATGCGTATGCCGAAGGACCCTACCCTATTATGCGTATCGTGAAGGAATTCACTCAAGGTAACGGACCCCGGCGAGTACCCCTCAGATAATGCGTCTTGTAGGGGCTACTCTGAGGATCCTACCCTAGCGATATCCCTAGTCAAAAACGCCACAAGACACAAGACAGTAAGACGCATTTTTTCGGAAAGTTCCTGGGATTCCGAAGGATTGTGGCGGATCTAGATCGTTCATTTGATCTCAGGGACTTTCTAAAATAATGCGTCTTACTGTCTTACTGTCTTAATTAAGAGATCCACTAGGGGAATTCGCTGCCAGGATCCACCGTAAGACACATAATGCGGCTTATTAACGAATCCACTAGGGATACCGATCTCGCGAGTGACCCTCAAATAATGCGTCTTGTATGGGCTACTTGAAGGATCCTACCCCTAGCGAACCCCCCAGTCAGAAACGTCACAATACACAAGACACAAGACAGTAAGACGCATTGTTTTGGATCCCGAAGGATCGTAGCGGATCTAGATCATCATCGGATTCTGGGAAACTCTCCAAAAACTGTGTCTTACTGTCTTACTGTCTTAACTAAGAGATTCGCTAGGGAAATTCGGTGTCAGAATCCACCTTAAGACACATTTTATATGGCGTCTTATGCAGGGATCCACTAGGGACACCGACACCGCGAGTGCCCGAAACATGATGCGTCTTCTAGGATTATCCTGCCGATGTGGCCCGATGCGTCTGCTCCGCCTTTTCTTCGGCGGTCCTCCTTCAGGATGGGCCTCCGCTTCGTCAAGACGATCCGCACCCCCGGCTCCTCCATTTTCTACTCTCTCAGAGCGGAGGAGAGCCTTCCAGTCTTCACCGCTCACTACAGGCTGGCGTATGATGCGCGCCTGATAGGACGTTGCGTCATCGGTGCCGACTTCGAGATCCTCCGAGACGACGGTCCCGTCGCCGTCGGGGAGGACCCCAGGTGCTTCACCTTCGCGGGCAGGTCGTACGTCACGGACAACTCGTGGGGCTCTTGCGCGCTCCTGGACGAGTGGGACGGCTACCGCAGGGAGAGGCTGCCGTCCGACGGCAAGAACTACACCATGGTGCCCCTGGAGGACGCGGGGCGCCTCCTGTGCATCGAGTGGCTGTCGCCGCTGACCGTGTGGGAGAGGGGAGCCGGCGGCGGAGACTGGCGCAGAGTGTGGAGTGCGAAGGGGGCCGGGGACGCATCCCTCAGGGGTGGGACGCCGGGGTACCCCATCGGAGACGGCCGCTTCTTCGGCTTCGGGCACGGGACGCTGGGCGCCGGAAGGGACGTGCGGCACGCGCCGTTCTACTGGGAGCTGGATCTGCGGGGCGAGACGCCCGCCCTCGCCACCCAGCCCCTCCCCCGCTTCGGATCGGCCATCGTCGACCCCACGTGCGTGGTCGAGAGGGGCGGGAGACGGTACCTGATCACCGCCGAGAGCGACCGGCCGTGGTTCGTGAAGCAGTCGTACCGCACGAACGTTTACGAGCTGCTCGGCCAGGAGCGGGAGCAATCGCAGCGCTCGCCGACGGTGCGATAGAGGAACTCGAAGAGCTCGTTGGAGTTGCGCGTGCGGTTCTCGAACGGGTACTTGCAGTTCACCACCACGGTCAGACGGACGCACGGGCAGTGCTCCCCGTTCGCGAATACCACCGAGAAAGTGTCCGGCTCCCAGAGGGTCTTGCGGGCCCTCAAGAAGGCGGCGACGGCGTCTTCCACGTGGAGGGGGCGCTTGACGAGCACCGAGAAGACCTCCGTGAACGTGGTGCGCGACAGGTTCACTATGACCCCCCCGGCCAGGCCCTTGTTGGGGATGCTCGTGATCCTCCGTTTGTACAGGAAGGTCGTCGAGAGCAGCCCCACCGAGTCCACCAGATACACCTCCTTGTCTATCTCCACGAAGTCGCCCACGTCGTAAGGGTGCCGGACGAAGACGAAGACCACCCCGTCCACGACGTCCCGAATGGCCGGCCCCACTATCAGGATGGAGCTGACGAGCCAGCTGCTAGCCAGGACCATGACCTTCGTGAGGTCGAGCCTGAAGACGATGATGCAGACCACCAGGGCGCAGGCCGCGAGACACACCGCGCGCGTGGCCGTGGAGATGGAAGCGATCGCGCTCCGCTTGTCGGTCAATGCGAGCTTCAGCAGGACGATCTCCTCGTTCAGGCGCACGATGAAGTCCTGGAAGGTCTGCAGACGCACCTCGTCCGCGCCCTCGAAGCAGGCGTCCATGAACTCGTGGATCTGGCCCTCGCAGCCGACGAAGAAGCGCGTCAGGTGCGTCCGATCGAACGCTTCGACGCTCGAGTCCGGCACCACGTTCGCGAACACGTCCTGCGCGAAGAGCCTCGCGGACGCCTCGTCCGCGCACTCGGGCATCTTGCGCCGCTTCCTGGCGATGCTCAGCAGCGCGTTGAAGGACACGTCGGGCGGCATGATCGTCTGTCGCTCCCCTCGCTTCCTCCGCAGGCTCGCCTCCAGGTCCTCCTCGGTCGGGCGGACGTCCGGAAGGCTGTGGTACGGCACGGAGAGCCGCTCCACCACCAGTTGGTTGGCCACGGACCTCCTGATCCGATCGAAGTACGTCCCCGCGTGGAACTTGTTGGCCAGGAGGCGCACCAAGATCGACTGGACCGCGAGCACCACTATCGTGATCTGGATCGACGTGACGACGGCGTCCACCCTCGGCCGCACGCCGGGGCGGTCGGCTCGGACGTCCCGGAACAGACCCCTCCACGTCGCGTAGCACGTCGACGACCAGAACACGTTGCGTATGGGCACCCTCAGGTTGTGCATGAGGTAGTGCGATCGGCCCCCGTACGTGAGCCGGCCGACCACGAAGGCGGTGCCTCTGACCAGCAGCGTGAATGCACCGAACGAGAAGACCGCCACGTTCAGCAACAAGATCGCGCGCCACAGCTCGTAGCCCGCCACCCAGACGCGAGGCATGAGGAATACGCCGCCCACCAGGGCCGAGGCGCATGCCACGCAGACCACCACGAAGAGGTACGCGCCGCGCGGCCGCTCCTTCCGCGCATCGAGCGTCGGGTCCGACGAGGAGCCGTCCCCGCCCGCCTCCTCCTCCTCCCCCTCCCCGTCCTCGTCCCGGTCGGCCGCATCCGCCAACACCTTGCTCAGGGAAGGCTGCCTCGGAGCCGGCTCGGCCGCGGCCCGTCGCTGCAGACCGGACACCCTCGTGACGGTCGCCTCCCTCCCGGACGACATCCGGCGCTCTGTACCGTCAGACGGCCAAAAAAGGAGGGCCGCGATCAGGACATCAGTATCCTGGCATACGTATCGTACGGGATCTGCACGAAGCCGGCCCTCGTGGGGATCTGCGGCAGGCCGTGCGCCGCGATCGTCGCCAGCCCCGTCCTCGCGGCCACCTGCTCCGCGTCCCGCTTCTTCACGTGCGCTCCGCTGCCCATCTCGAACCCGCAGACGACCACGGCCACGTCGAACAGGTCCTGGTCGCCTGCCCCTCTGAACGTGCCGCGCACCCGGTACGTGGGGAGCATCTCCTCGCCGTACCCGCTGTTGTTCAGCCCCCTCGCCGTCAGATACGAGTGCGCCGCCTGCATTATCCTCAGAAGCTTGTCCTTGAAATTCGAATCGAATTCGACCTCGCCGAAGTCGCTTCGATCCAAAAGGGGATGCAAGAACCTACGGCACGCCGAGATCCCCAGGTCGATGAACACGGCACCAACCAGGGCCTCGAACGCGTCCTCCAGCTTCTTCGCGTTGAGGTTCCACCCCGAAGCGATCGCCTTGTCGCACATGAGGATCATGTCCTGCAGCCCCAGCTCGGATGCCCACCCGGCCAGCGTGGACGTGCGCACGAGCTTCGTGCGGACCCTGGTCAGGAAGCCCTCCTGCCGGTCCGGGTACCTGTCGAATATGTATTTGGTCACGACGATGTTCAGCACCGAGTCGCCCAGGAACTCGAGGCGCTCGAAGTCGCCATCCAGCACGTACTCCCCCAGCGCGGACTTGTGGGTGAGGGCCCTCACGTACACGCCCAGGTCCCGCGGTCGCAGGCGCTCCCCGTCCCCCACGAACCGATTCAGCGCGGCCTCTATCGTGCGCCGGCTCACGTTCCTCGCCTCCAAGAGCACCCTGCCGTCCCTGCGCTCCCCCTCCAGCATATCGAATGCTAAGGAGCCCCGAAAAAAAGCGTCGGCGTTACGACCGGATCTTCGTCGCGTCTATGCTGTCCGGATCGTCGTCCGGGTCCACCAGGCCCGCCTCCGCCCTCCGACGCCTGTGGAGCGTCCGCATGTAGGCGATCACCGCGAGGGCCGCCAACGCGAAGAGCGTGATCGGATCGTCGAGGAGCGCCCTCATCTCCTCCAGATAACGATGCAAAATATTATCGGAGCATATAGATACCACGGTGCTTCGGATATGGCGAGAGTGAAGACAGCGACGAGGCCGAAAGTGAAGTCAGCGACGAAGCCGAAAGCGAAGCGCGCGACGACCGGCAGGAAGGCGCCCAAGGCTCCGGCATCGAGCTACAGGGCGAACTCCGTAGTCAGAGGGCTGGACGGCAGGAGCTGGGTGGTGAAGAAGCGGGAGGACGGCGCCAAGGCCTGGTACCGCCACGGGACCGCACCGACCCGCATCTCCTCGAAGGGGCGCAACGCGCCTCCGTACCCCGCGACCAGGTTCCCCATCGGGACGCAGAAGAGGGGCGGCAACGGCTGCATGTACGGCGTACACAAGTTCCGCAAGGTCCC
Source organism: Klebsormidium nitens (assembly GCA_000708835.1). Lineage (NCBI taxonomy): Eukaryota > Viridiplantae > Streptophyta > Klebsormidiophyceae > Klebsormidiales > Klebsormidiaceae > Klebsormidium > Klebsormidium nitens. The sequence continues at coordinate 9,111 of DF237873.1, read as the reverse complement.
CCGGTGGACCATGCTCACCGGCGGCCCCAAGTGCGGCAAGTGGTCTCCGAACAGAAGGCAGGCTCCCGGGGCCAGCGCCAAGGCCGTTGCGGTCGGCACCGTCGCGACGGGACGGAACGGCCATAAATGGAAGGTCGTCAAGAACGTCAACGGCGAGAAGTCGTGGCGCCAGCTCCCCAAGTTCGGTGCGTCAAAGGGCCGTAAGAGCAAGGGCTGGTCGGCTGCGGACGTGGATGCCGTCATCCGGAGTCTGCTCTGATCGACCGATCGCGTCATTTTGCGACCGGCCGCTTCCGCCGCTTGGTCGGGCGAGACTTCGTGGTCGCGGCGCGAGACGAGGTCGACTTCCTCTTCCTCGCGGCAGCCCCACCGTGGACCGCACACTTGGTGCGACCTTCCGTCGACATCGACTTCCACCTCTTTCCGAGGACCGTGACGGCAACGCAACGAGCCATGATCGCACGTATATGAGGAACGACCGAAAATATTTCACGGGTCGGCAGGCGCGTAGAGGCCTCCTTGGTGCATGACCACTTGGTAACAGAATACGGTGTCCTGCACCTCCCGAGATGACGTGGCAGTCGAGGAGAATGTGTCTTGGACGGGCACACGCGGGGTCGGTATTCCTAGTGGATTCCTTAATAAGACGCATTAAAAAATGTGTCTTACGGAGGATCCTTGGGTATAATTTCCCCAGTGGATCTGTTAGTTAAAACAGTAAGACAGTAAGACGCATTTTTTTGAAAAGTTCCCCAGAATCCGATGGACGATCTAGAACCGCCACGATCTCGA
>DF237874.1:0-23396 GCA_000708835.1 Klebsormidium nitens | reverse complement strand
TGGGCCATAGGCTTCCATGGCATACATGGGAATTGTTTGGGTCTTGAACGTCTAGCTACCTAACCAAATCAAAGTGCGTACACTGAATTAGTCACCGAACCTAGTCTAACAACAGCTTACCGGATTACAACTAAACTTGCCAGTGGCGTGCTAGTCAAAGCAACCGTGACTCCGCTAGCTACTTGTCGCCTCCGGGCAATCTGTTGGAACTAGGATTCGCACTAATAAGCGGGCAACAATCCGATCTTGGTAGGGATGTAGACCGCAGAGAGGCGCAGAAGCAATTGCAGTGTATCATGTTACACTGTGCACCATGCCGACCGTTAAAAAACCCCTGCCCCGTACTTCATAGCTTTGGGGATCTTTCACTGAAGGGGAAAAAGGTACCGACACGATACACATGTACATACACACGTCATGTAACGAATGGCATAAACTTGGGCGCAGGCAAAATTTGAAATCGGAGTGAAACTGGCAGGGGTTTCACGCTCCGAGCAGAGTCAAACGCGAGAGTCTCAATAGTCGTAAGTCCTATCGACAGCTCTAGAATCATGCGCGCGCAATTTAAATATACACGTATATATGTACTCTTGAGTACAACCAGCGATCGGCCATATGATCGATCGAAGCGTCGTACGTATCACGTACCTCGGATCATAGTATCGGTCTCATGTGTAATAGTAGAATTATAGTATGGTACAACTCGCAGACGATCGGTGGATTACATGACGTGGTCACGTGACTCAGGCCATGGCACATGTAACAAGCATCATTTCTTGTATGTTAGATTAATGATCATATACATAATGATCATTTAAGATGATATTCGGAGCGACTAAGCTATCATTCAATTATACTGATCATCCGATCTCAGTGCTGAGGCGCCTCAGTCCCGGAGTCATCCGACAGCCATGCACATGCCCCAGCGCGCACGTGCAATTGATTCTGTAAGGACACCCAGGCAACATGAATGATGATGCACAAACTGCACTTTATAACAGTGGCGGCCGCACTTTTGAGTTTGATAGTTAGTGACAAGTGCGGTCAACCCTAGCCTCGACCAAATTATGTTCTTGCTTTGACCGGACGAGGCGAAGCCCAATTCTAGGGAGGTAGGCGCCAAGAAGCGCTTAGCAATCCCACATATAGAAGTTCATTTACAAAACTTGATCAAGAAAGGGCCGGAGGCAGTTTCCTCAAGGTACACCGTTTGGATGCAGTTCTGCCACATCTTTCAACTCCTCTCCCTTTTGTCGTCCTTCGTGACTCCCGCTTCCCTGCCCCGGCATCCTCGGCGTCCCTGCCAGCTGGGTCGCCCCCCCCACGAGGCTGAACCCCCCTCCTTGGTGCGCCAGCTGTTTGGCTCGCGCCACATGCACAGCGGTGGGGAAGTACCACTGGCGGCCCACTTTGACGAGGTAGCGCGGCAGCACGCACACGAGGGGCACCAGCAGCACGTTGAGCCAGTACCGCGCGTCCCCCCACGCGTGGTACATCACCCTGCACGCACCAAGCACCACGCACCACGCTCAGCCGCCCTGCGCTCCACCCCCCCCCGCCCTGCCCAGGCTACGCCCCAAGCAAGAGTGCAGGCACGAACGTGCCATCCTCGCTCGCAAAATCACAGAGCTCGACGCGACTATTTCACTCGTGTCGCCCATCAACAAATATCCGGGCCGGCTCCGTATCCGCGCAACCCTCTGACGCCCCTGCTGCCGAAAGCGGCCTAACATCTGGCTGTAGGAAAGTACTCGATCCGCGTACCTCTTCGGCAGTGCGTCTACGACTGCAGCCATGAGGGGTCAGCTGTGGCAAGGCGCGGGGGCTCACCAGTACTGCTGGGAGGCGGGGAAGGCGTCCAGGATGAGCATGGTGACGACGGTGATGAGCAGCGAGAGCCAGACGACGGCGTGGTGCACGTACGTCCAGTGGTACACGTCCATGGCCAGGTGCAGCGTGACCGTCAGCGTGACGAGCAGGCACCACAGGTTGCCCACCTCCCACAGCGTGGCGGGGCTGCCGGCCGCGAACGTGAAGTAGGGCGCGAAGAAGAGCACCAGCGACTGCCATGTCGTGTCCGCCATGGTGACCCAGAACATGGTGCGGTTGTAGGTGACGTCATCCTGGCCGATGGCGTAGAGGTGCGGGTAGTGCAGCAGCGTGGCGGCGCTGACGTCCTGGTCGAGCGAAGCGACGGCGATGGTGGGCAGGCTGGTGTAGAGCAGCGAGAAGAAGACGAGGTTCCAGCTGGAGAGCGCGGAGATGCTGCTCCACTGCGTGAAGAAGATGAACCAGAAGAGGAGCAGCACGAAGATGGCGTTCTTATAGAAGTTGTACAGCACCATGTACCCCAGCCGCTGGTAGCACCAGTGGCCGTGCACCAGCAGCAGCCGCCCCAGGAAGCGGAATTGCGCGATCGCAAAGTCGGACGCCATGACGGCCTGCCGCCCCTCCTGCCCGCTGATGCCCACCCCGATGTCCGCCATCTGGATCATCGACACGTCGTTCGCGCCTGCACGCACACACAGCCACCACGCCCGCTCAGCACGGCGCGTCACAGCGGACAGCGACCGGAGCCGAAAGCCTTTCGATGCCTTTCCCTGTCTTCAATCCCTTTCCTTTTCAGAACACGCAAAGAGAGGCGAGGAGTGTTTGCAGAGTAGCCCAAAAGGTCGACCTGGAGATGCTCGAGCGGGTCGTTTCGAGGTGGGAGAGCGAGAAAAGAGCGCCAAGACGCAACGTTTCTGCTTCGTGCGGCTGGGTACTGCGGGGCCGCGCGGTGCTCACCGTCTCCGATGGCGAGGGTCATCTCTTTGGCCTTTCTTTTGATGAGCGCCACCACCCCCGCCTTCTGCAGCGGGGCAACCCGACAACACACCACCGCCCGGCACGCGCGGGCGATGGCAAAGAGCTGCACCAGAAAGAAGGGCCGTCAGCGAAAGGCAGGGAACTACACAGCATGTCCATTCGATCTTTACTGGCTTGCTAGTGAAAACCAAATAAGAAGATTGACTTCGGAGGCGCCGCTTGGCACCTGTGTCCTTTGCACACCCTAGGCTCCTATCAAGCTCCGCCATCAGCCTTGCTTATCCCCCTGTGCATCGTGGTCACCCTGCCCTCTCGCTGCTCTGCGTGCCCCACCTGGTCTTCCAGCTCCTCGCTGAGAGCGTACTGCAGCGACTGCCCGTCAATCACCAGCGCCAGCTGTCGCGGGCTCGGCCCCGCCGCCTCCGCCTCTCCGTTGGTTGCCCCGCCCGCGCCGCCCCACCGCTGCACGCGCTCGCTGGCGCTCACTCCTGCCCCGCTGCTGCTGCTCGACTGCTGCAGCCGCGCCACGCGGTCTCCCTCCACCGCCCGGTACTGGCCCCCCCCGTCGCCGCTTTTCCGCCGTGCCCGCGCTCCTTTGGCCACGCCTCCACCGCTCCCCCCGAGATACTGCGCGGTGGCGCTGGCGAGCGCAGCAGCGCAGGCATCCTTGGAGGCGGCGTCGCAGATGACGAGCGGCGTCATCTCGTCCGTCAGCAGCTGGCAGCTGAAGGCGATGCTGACGGCCGTCTCCTGCTTGTCGCCCGTGAGCACCCACACCTTGAGCCCCGCGCGCCGCAGTAGCGCGATCGTGGCGGGGACGCCGTCCTGCAGCTTGTCCTCGATGCCCGTCGCCCCCAGCAGCGTCAGTCCCGTCTCCGTCTCCGCCGCCAGCGCCGCCAGCGCGGCCGCCCGCCCCACCATGGCGGTCGCGGCGGCGCGGTACTTGTCGGCCCAGGCGGCGACTTCCTCGGGCGGCATAGCGCGGTGCGCGAGCACGAGGGTGCGCAGGCCCTCACGCGCGTACTGGTCCAGGTGCGCCTGCGTGGCCGTCAGCAACGACGACGCAATGTCGCCCTCGCGGCTGGACCGCCGCCGGTGGCCGCCAGAAGGAGGAAGAGGCAACTGCAACACGAAAAGTTGGCTTCCGGACGCAGCTGTGATGGTCCTGTCCAGAACACGGGGACGCAGACAGCATGACGGAAGTTCACGTTAAGGGAATCCGGGTCGGCGTGTAAGTGTCGACAGAGACTCGAGAATGTCAGCAGCTTGATGTCGTCCGCACCTTCCTCTCAAAGAGCAGCAATTAGCAAGGGAGGCCTCTAAGTAGATTCTCTTTGCTCTAGCGGCGGCTGGCCGCTGCGCGCACCTGCTTGCCGTCCCAGGAGGGTCGCCGGCTGTGCACGGGCCCCTTGCTGGTGTACAGCTGGCCCAGCAGCGGCACCATCGCCGAGTCGGCGCCCTTGACCAGCAGGCGCACGCCGCCGTCTGGGGCGCGCACCACCACCGACATGCGCTTGCGCGACGAGTCGAACTCGTGCACGCCCAACACCGAGTACCTGCACGGGGGAGGGGCAACGCGTGGGAGCGTCAGAGGCGACGGAGGGAGGGCCACGGAAGGGCCGTGGGAAACAAGGCGGGCTCTCGTGCAGGCAGTCCCGAGCCTGTCAGGTGAACAACAGCATGAAGTGCAGCGTTGAGATTCATGCGCGCAAGAAAGCAAGAAAGCGAGAAAGCAGCGCCTGGCCAACATGCATAAGGACTGCGCAAAGAGCTTCCTTTGCGTCATTTATTCCAGATCAAATTTGCAATTTGAGTATGGGGGCGGTACGAGAAAGCACGAACGTCGTTGCCGAACACCATTGAGGTCAAACAGGACCAATCTTCCAAAGTCTGCAATTGGAGCAAGAGCACTTCGCCACTGCCCTGAAAGACAGCCCCTTCTTCGGATCAATATACGACGAATGTTTCTTGCCACGAAATTCAAGCGCCAGGTTTGCCAGAACCCCTCAAGCTCCGTTGCTACAAAGAAAGGCCGGCTGGCTCACTTTTCGCGCGTGCCCTGCGCATCGATGACGATCGCCTCGGACGTCCTTTCGAGCAGCGTGTACCCGTACGCTGCGGCGGCGGCCACGAAGGCCAGCTCGTCCGGCGACTCCGCCTGGTACTCCAGCTGCACCGCAGGCGCGCCCCCCCGCCCCAGGCTCGACACCTGCGGCGACTCAAACGCTCGCCGCGCAAACGACCCCTGCCGGGTTGCGGGAGTGCCGGCACTGGGTGGAGTTTCGGGGGTGCGCTTGACGGTGGTGGGGACGACAGTGTTGCAGGCGGCCAGCACGATCAGGAAGTCGCGCACGGCGTGGCCCTGGTGGGGGTCCGCCAGGGCCGCCAGGAGGCGCGCGTCCACCATGGCGCCGCTCGCGGGCTGCCACGCCGTGGGAGGGGGGGGCGTTGCGGGGCCAAGGCTGGAGACAGCTGTGCAGGATGCGGAGAAACAGGGGCAGCGTTAGAGAGAAGGCGCTGAGTCGTCACTTGCTTCGACATGACATACCGGACTGTCCCGACACCTGGGACTTTAGGACGAGTAATGATCGAGACCCAAATCTGCGGCTTTGCACACGTGTCGAACGTCGAGTTCCATCAGGTTCCTTGACATAGAGGCCAGGAGGACGAGTTTGGCGCATGAGATCGGCCGACGGCTCTCCACCCCCTCACCTGCCTTGATCTCGGGGGCCAGGGCGTCCTTGGGCGCGGCACTGGCGGGCACGAGGGGGGCAGCCTCGACGCGCGTGGCATGGCTGTAGTCGACCCCTGCGATGGACGCGGCGTGGAAGACCATGCGATTCTGCGTGAGCGTGCCCGTCTTGTCGCTGAAGACGTACCGGATCTGGCCGAGGTCCTCGTTGATGTTGAGTGCGCGGCACTTGAGGCGCTCGTCCGCGGGCGCGTAGTAGAGGTGCAGGTCGCACTGCATCAGCAGCGCCTGGAAGAGGCGCACCAGCTCCAGGCTGATGTACAGGCTGATGGGCACCAGGATCTGCAGCAAAATGATCAAGCTGAAGAAGTTGAGCAGCGCCTCGCCCGCGCGCCCGTGGTACTCGCCCCCCCGCCCGTACCAGGGCACCCGCCGCGTGTCGTGCTGGTTCAGCCACACGCCCATCCCGATGGCCCCCACTGCGCACAGCCCCCCCAGGATGCCGGCCAGCACGAGCGTCTCGCGGTTCATCTGCTTCTCCAGGCGGCTGCGCTTGGACTGCGCGCCGCTGTTGTTGAGCATGGCCTTGGTGTCCGGCCCCGCGTACGCGACCACCCCCACCGCCCACTCCGTGTTGCGCAGCACGCACCCGCGCAGCAGCATGTTGCCCGCGCTCAGCGGGACCCGCCCGGCCCCCAGGTCCAGGTACGCCGTGAACTCGTAGATGTTGCGGTTCGGCGGCTCGCACACCACGCGCCCGGCCACGCCCTCTCCCGCGCGCTGCGTCTCCAGGCGCGCGTGGCGGCTCTTTAGATTGGTTTCCCCGTCCAGGTTCATGGTCTCGGTGTAGGCCGTCCCGCTGTCCCCCGCTGTCGCCAGCAGTACCAGATCCGCGGGGACCACCTCGTCTGCCGTGAGGCGCACCACGTCCCCCACGCGCAGCTCCCGCCACGCACAGGGCGCCCACCCACCGGGGGTGAGGCGAAAGCAGGGGGCGGCGTTGACCTTGCGGTCACTGCGGCGGCGTCCCCAGTCCTCGTAGCCATCCTTGATGGCCGTCACAATGAGCACGAAGAGCAGCGGGAACAGGCTGGCGGTGCGCCCAAACACGGCCAGCACTGGGATCTGGTTCAAGATCTGCAGCCACAGGCAGAGGGCGGGCAAGGCTGGGTTCCAGGCAGCGGGGGGGCCAGAGTGGCAAATGTGGCACTCATTCTTTGCAGGTAAGACGTGCCAGGGCTCCCCCAGCTATTCGCATAGAGGTGGAGGGGGTGTTAGGGAGCGGGGAAGCAGTACAACGTTAAGGTTCTCAATGTCTGGCTCATGTAACCTCCAAGCCCTGGCCCACTGCTCACTTCTGGGGGGTGGGGGCAGGGCCGTCTCCTCCTCCTACCAGGATCTTCCGATGAGGAAACTCGCAAACACGCCAGGCAAGGGATTCTGGAGAATGCCCACTCCACCGTGACTTCCTTGCCGCAGCACAGGGTGCTCACCATGATGATTGCGAAGTAGATGTAGGCGACGCGGTGGAACTGCTCCCACAGGTTGCGCGGCAGGAACGTGAGCAGCGTGTACTTGCTGGTGCGCACCTTGTTGCCCGCATACCGTGCCTCCGCACTGCTCGCCTCCGCATCCCCAATCACCACCACCCGCCAGCTGGCGTCCACGCCCCCGGGGGGGCCAGCAGAGTCCCCAGCCCCCTCCGCCTTGGCAGGGGAGGCCATGTCGGTCAGCTCTACGGTGGGCACCTCCGCTGGGGGAGCCATGGCAGCAGACTCCCTGTGGGGAAGGTCAAAGTGACGCTCTATGCACTCTGATCTATAGAGACTAACTGCAGAAAGAGAGCAACCCCGCTGCTATTGTCCAATCCTTTCCTGGCTTCAGTTGCGCAAGAAACGTAATCGAGAATGATTGAGGTGTTGGGGCCCGGGGGCATAATTCCTCAGCTAGAGAGCCAGCCAAGCAAGAACACGCACTAGGCCCACTAGTCTTAGGGCACTCTGGCATTGGGCAATTTGGCATACAGTACTTAGTCGCTATCAGGGCACGCACCCAGGACGGATCTTCCATGGACACGCCAGCTCAACACTTTAAAAAGGGCAACTCTTGAACAAGAATGCAGGGCCCGTTGGCAGTCTATGCCAGCCCTACGACCATTTGAGTAAGACAAGCTCCAGCTGAGAACTACCTTTGAGCAACGCGCCCTTGCCTTGGCTTGATGCAGGCTGTGCTGGTCCAGCTCCCTTCTGCTGGCGGGCACCCGCCCTTTCCTAATGCTCCTCGCTCCTCCCCTCAGCTGCGACGTGCTGCGAATCCCAGCCTTATGTACAGCCCATTGCAACTCTCTTCAGACACTCAGCATGTCGATTCTACTCAACAAAAGATCGAGGCCTCCGCCCTCTCTGTGATGCTGATTGTTTTGTACTATGCATCCCTTGAGGGGAACCTCGCGGCCACTTTGACCATCAACGCGCGCACTGGTCACCATTGGCATTAGCATGATGGCCTCGGGATTTGGCAAGAATGTTCGAATGTTGGCAGGAAGCAAGCTGGCGCTGACGTCAAGCTGACGGCGGGATAGTAGGTATTAGGGTTTGGGGGGTTTGAGGTTGAGGGTTTGAGTTTATAGGGTTCATATTATCAGTGATCGTGGCGAAATTGGTTTTGGAAATGCGCAAACACTAGGTAATTGCTGAAGCGCAAATTCACCCTAATTGGCGAAATTGGCGAAATTATCTGTCAGTGTTGGTTTTGCGTCAGTGTATGCTTATGATGCTATTTCGGGGGGATTTCGGGCACCTCAGCTTATGACTTGGTGCCAAAAAGAGTATTGGTCTGACACTTAACCGAACTATCAGCTGCCTCCAGCGAACACTGTTCATTCAGGGTCAAGAGTAACTGCTACCTGGGCCCAAAATGTCATTGACACAGGCGTTTTGCGCCTGCGCGCCTACGCGCGGCCGCGCGGCCGCGCTTAATTTCGCCAGCCTGCGCAAACTCCTCCGTTTGCGCGAATATGCGCAAACTAGGACCTAATGCGCAAACCTAATTGGCGAAATCAATTAGGTTTCGCCACGAACACTGTTCATATATATTAGGGTCTACATACTAAGAGTTTTAGGGTTTGTAGATTTCCTGGGGTTCGGAGAAGCGCCAAAACCCTAGACACCTAGCTCGAAACTTGAAAGCCTTACAAATTGCAACACAGCAGAATTTTGCCCAGCTGCCCACAAAAATCTGCAGATCATTGAATTTGAGTTTGTACTTTGTCGTGGAAGGACCTGAAGGTTAGAAAATGGTGGCACAATCTCACCTTGCAAAACAGGTTGCACGGCACTTAGTAAGGTTTGAGGCGTATTAGGCTTGATTGGCGCCCGACTGCCTCATTGCTTGCAATTGACATCATCACTTTTTCAGAGGGGTTGCAGCGAAGCGCCTCAAGATGGGGGTCATTGAACGCATCAAGGAGATTGAGGCGGAGATGGCTCGCACGCAGAAGAACAAGGCCACAGGTGAGGCCCCGACACGACTTAGACATGTCTTTCTGAGCATTTTGTGCATCTGCTGGCTTTTCTGCTTCGTTGTCCCGCTGCTGGTAGTGCTGTTGATGGGCCACAACAAAGATCGCTTGCGCCTGGCGACATGCTTTCCGTCTATGCCAATCTATGAAGTTCCCGAAATGCGTCCACAGTGGCGAGAATGGGTGGTGTGCCGAACGGGGCCGCTTAGGCTTTGGTGCGGTGGTGTGTGTGTGCAGAGTACCATCTGGGGCAGCTCAAAGCCAAGCTGGCCAAGCTGCGCACCACGCTGCTGGAGCCGGCCAAGGTGAGCCGCCGCGACCACCCCCCACGCCCATCCAATGCATTTGTGGCCCAGCTGCCACCACATATGTTGGCCGGGCTGGCAAATGCCACTTGTGTGATCAAAAAAATATAATGTCGTCCGTTCGAAGCATTTTGGTGTGGCACAGTTTCCCTCACGTGCGCTGCATGGAAGCGTTTTTGAGTACCGCGTCTGCTCAAGACCGTGTGCGAGTGGACGAGTTTGAGATATAAGTGCTGTGGAGAAGGCAGCCTCAGGGACACTTACGAGAAGGGGGTGCCGGAGCAGTCCACCCCCCAGGTCGCATGGTGGTTCGAGACCCCTCACGCTTCTCGTGACTCTCGTGCATCAGCCGCCCCCTTAAAAGCCTCTTTCTCTTGTGTCTGTAGGGTGCCAGCGGACAGGGGGATGGGTTTGAGGTGACCAAGTATGGGCATGCCAGAGTGGCGCTTATTGGCTTCCCCAGGTACGTCCGTCCTCTTCGAATTGAGACCATTGTGAGCTGACAATAGCCGATGCCTCCATCCTACATCTCCGTGGGACAGGGGCTGTCTAGCTTATTGGGCTTCATCAGCTTAGACAAGGCTGGTCATTCATCCACCTCGGGGCGTCGTCAAGTATGCAGCGCGTAACTCTTGAGAGAGCGGCTTCCTGCATCTGTCTTTATGCTTCTGCCAATTCGTCCCCATATCTGAGCCCACTCTCATCGGACCCCAGCGGTCTGCCCACCCCCTGCTCATATGCGTGCCCCCTCCTCGTGCAGCGTGGGCAAGTCCACCTTGCTGACGCAGCTGACGGGCACCAAGAGCGAGGCTGCCGCGTACGAGTTCACCACGCTGACGTGCATCCCGGGGATCATCCACTACAACGACGCCAAGATCCAGCTGCTCGATCTGCCTGGAATCATTGAGGGCGCCGCGCAGGGCAAGGGCCGCGGGCGCCAGGTCATCGCCGTCGCCAAGTCCTCCGACCTCGTCCTCATGGTGCTGGACGCATCCAAGGTCAGCGCGGCTCCTTGACACACCGCAACTGAACCTGGCAGCCAGATCAAGACTTTCTAGGCTCTTTCTTAAAAGTATGGTTCTCAATGAGCTCGAATGTATTCGGCTGACGCCCTACACTGTCTTCAGCGGCTCTTCTTATACAAACCGACGAAAACATTACTCACAATAAAACCGAAAGAGCTTTGGGTTCCGCATGCATTCGAGGATTGCGTGGGGCATTTGAAGATGAAACACTTTTGGTCTCATGTTTCTTTGACGCCTTCCTCCTCCTCTGCAGAACGACCGGCACAAAGAGATTCTGACTGCAGAGCTGGAGGCCGTGGGGCTCCGCCTGAACCAACGACCGCCGCAGGTGAGGCACAGCCCGAGAGTGCTGGGACCGATTATCTCCGTGATGGAAGGCAACAGGTGTGCCCTTTTACTGGGTAGAAAAGAAAAGGCATGGGCCAATCCGAGGTCTGAAGTTTTGCCCGGCCCTTTCTCCGAAGACCTGCTCGGGCTGTGGGTGCTACCGTGCTGTTGAGACTGACGGGATGCGCTGCGGTGCAGATCTACTTCAAGCGGAAGAAGACGGGGGGCATCTCGTTCAACAGCACGGCCCCGCTGACGCACATCGACGAGAAGCTGTGCTACCAGATCCTGCACGAGTACAAGATCCACAACGCCGAGGTGCCGCCCTGCCCACCTGGGGTCTACGTCCCAGTACTCCATCTCCTTGTCTTGCGGACTATCTCAAGCCATTCTCACTGGAAACGTCTCTGCACCGATGTCGCTGCCGACCCGTCAGCCCCTATGTGCAGACTGCTTGATGGTGACCTTGCCATTGCCAAAGTTTGACAAGTGCGTCGGACATTCCAGCATAGCCTGCCGTCGTGCGCAGGTGCTGTTCCGCGAGGACGCCACGGTGGACCAGCTGATCGACGTCATCGAGGGCAACCGCAAATACATCAAGTGCCTGTACGTGTACAACAAGATCGACGTCATGGGCATGGACGACGTGGACCGCCTCTCGCGCCTGCCCAACTCCGTCGTCATCTCCTGCTCCATGCAAGTGAGGCCCCGCGCCGCCGCCACGTACCCAGCTCGCACTCCGGCTGCCAGCCGAGCGATGAAACAACGTGGCATGGCCGGCACTCCTGTAGAGCCCTGTGATCGCTCTTCCTGCTTTGCGCTTACGCGGGGCAGCCTTGTCGATTCTGGTGTCACTGTTACTGTCGTTGACTAAGTCCTGCGCCCCGCTCCTTGACGCCTCTGTTCTTCGGAGGTCTCCCTGGCCTGTTCCCTTGTCCCCGCCTGACTTGCGTCCGCCGTGTCCCGTCCTCACCCCGTTGATCCGCGCTGTCCCTCTGTGTCCGCAGCTGAACCTGGACCGGCTGCTGGCGGCCATGTGGGCCACCATGGGCCTCGTGCGCGTCTTCACCAAGCCGCAGGGGCAGCACCCCGACTTCTCGGAGCCCATCGTCATGTCGCACGTCAGCCCGCACTCCCCGCCCCCTCTCATTAGCAGTGGACTTGTCTGCGACATTGCTATTGCTTCTCGCCGTTGTAATTGTATTGAGTAGCCCACTGCTTCCTACCTAGTTGTTCGTTCAGATCTTCATCCTATTATCCAGGTCTTGGGCAGTCACGCGCTGCGTTCATGTCCATCTCAAAAGCTTGCTGAATGCACGCGCCCCTCTGTCGTCGCCTTTGTCTTCCCCTCCGTCTTCGCCGTGGGTGCGCCGCCCGGCATCGCGGCGCCGCTGCTGGCGGAGCTCTGAGCGTGGGGTGCGTGTGGTGCGCGCAGGACCGCGGCGGTTGCTCGGTGGAGGACTTTTGCGGGCAGCTGCACCGCAGCCTGGCCAAGGACTTCAAGTACGGCCTCGTGTGGGGCACCAGCGCCAAGCACTTCCCGCAGCGCTGCGGCCTGCAGCACGAGCTCGAGGACGAGGACGTCGTGCAGATCGTCAAACGGAAGGTGCGTGCCGCGCGCGCGCCGCAGTGCACGTTACTCCCCAGCATTCAGCTGCCGTCACAAGCTTCAAGCAGCCAGGCTCTGCCATCTGTTGATCTACAATTTGGCATGGCGCACGTCCGGGTTGTTCTTCGACACACTGGTTGTACAATTGCGTGGGTCCAGATTGTGCGCCCCTCACGCGGACCTGTCGTCTCTTGTGCAGGATCAAACAGAAGAAGGGCGAGGACGGTTTAAATCGCACGTGGAGGGACCTGTCCGAATATCGGACCGGGTCAAAAAGGCACCCCTCAAGCAGTAGCCTCAGTACCAACCGAATCTCGGAAGCGCGAGCGATCATGCGTTTGGCTCCTCGCAACCTGTACAATCATGTTGTTGTCAACTTCAAACTTGACTATTTTTCTCAACTTATTGGCCATGAGTCATTGAGCAGTCGACCGTACACATTCGCCCTTGATTGAAAGATCGAAACCCTGTGTGAGAACTTTACATGTGGCCCATGGCCGCCACCGTATAGTACATGTCAGGCAATGGTGCACATGCCAGCACAAGGCCCGCCGCAATCATGGAATGCAAACGCTTAAAGGTTACGCACGTTTGTATACGTGAATTTTGGGTTGCAATGAATGCTAAGTTAACGGCTAAAATTGTAAAATCGTATACATGTCGAAGTGATTGAAAGCGCCTGCCGCCATGCTAGCTAAGGTTTAAAGACATCACAGCACTGCGTAATTGATCGGCAGGCTCAAATCACCACGCATGTACGTATAGAGGGCTGCAGTGCAATGTTCGACGATCGCTGCCGCCGCACCAATGATGATCCATGCATGGCCCCAGAAAGCGCCGGCCTGTATATATATAGACGGTACGTCCCGGGGTATATACAATCCAGTGCACGTGGCGAGTAATTAATTTATTCTCGTATACCAACGTACGTATAGCCTACACTACGATCTCGATGCACGTACTAACTGGCCGGCCCGCAACTATAGCTAGATCAACTTGCAAAAGCGCGCTAACTGATAATGATGCAGATCATGCATGCAAATTTGAGCGCGGCCGGGCCGGCCCGGGCCGTCTAGCCAGGGATCGTTGTAAACGAAGTGTACGACTCGGCGGCGCCCGGCCAGAAAATGGTTTACTAAGAGTGCCAGCAATGTCGCGAATTCGGTCTGTACCGTACCATGATTCTAGGGCCGCCCCCTGCCAGGCTGCGCGGGCCGCCCCTCGAGCTCCGGCCAACCAACATTGATCTTCAGTTACCGTTACTAATTGAATGATATTACAATCCACAGCATTGCAGTGCGCGGTGGCTGATGGCTATAGCCTCCTAATGGCGAGCCGGTTTACTACAATATATGTGTTTGAACAATTCATACGATCATATTGACCACTGAACTTCAAGACGCAAGCGGCTTGCTTTAAGTACAAGGTCTGAGCATTCCTCATCCCTTAACATGCTGGCATGTGCGGTGCCAGTCACACATACCGTGTTGTGTATCTATAAACTGTCAAAACCTTATCACCCACACCAGAATTGCAAAGCTTTTGGCCGGGGGTCTGGTCCTCAAAGCTTCCACCGTCCAGTAGGCGGCCTGGTTGTTAGTGTGCAATCCACTTAGCGATGCTTGCATGCGGAGTGAAAAAACCTTATGCGCTCGAGAGTCACACAACGTTCGAGACCCGAAGTTTGAATGGATGCGTGTCCATCAACGTGGCCGGCCCATCCCTCAATCTGGATGGTCGAACGGCTTGAGCTGGAAAAATTACCGAATGCCTATGTCTATCCTTGTACCGTAAGTTACATAGTAAAGAGCAATATAGAGCAAAGCCTACTAATCTGGCATAGACGGATCTAAATAGCCAGCCTGTTCCTGTTGAGCAAGATAAACCTTGCTCATCGAGTATGCACCTTCTTTTTGCCTCGCCGGTTTCTGCTTTGGTCCCCTCAGGATCAAAATTGCGTTTCCTCAGCATCGAGAGGCATGTTTGCGCCCTCTTGATCTCTGCTGCGCCTGTATCATACATGGCCGTTTAACGTCGATGCGGACGACGTCTTCATGTTCCCCGGCTGCAACATGATGATGACGATCGTGATGTCGTCATGATACTTACGCCGCCGCCCACTGGGCACGTTCTTCAGCTGCTCCACCGTCAGGCCTGCCAATCACACGCAACAGGAGCACGCTCAACGTCAGATTCTACGAAGACAGCCCTCGTCCGTGTCCGCCCTGCAAGCACACGCTGGCAGAGGGCGAAGAACTCACATCCGCGCAAGAACCAGACCGAATCCTGTCTGATCGTCAACCGACACCTCACTTTCAAGTTCGATCCTTGTTGCTATGGTGGTGTAATCCTTGGCCGACACTCTAATCATCTCAACCCGAGAAATTTAGGCGCCTGCGGCCGCCCTCACCTGCTTTGTCGGCGGCCCTGGCCAGGAGCTGTTCGAGGAGGTGTTTGGCGGGGTCGGCGTCGGGGTGCGCCGCGGTGAAGCGGCAGACCTCGTGCACGGCCTCCTGGTTGGTGTAAAAGTCGTTGAGGCCGTCGCTGGAGAGCAGCACGAAGCGGTCCGCGGGCGTCACCGCATGCACGTGCACCCACGGCTGCGTGCTGATGTACGGCGGGCTCTCCAGATCCGACACGCGCAGGATGCCCATCAGCGCGTCGTTCATCTTCTTCTGCAGCAAAGCACAATTGGGCACGCACAGTCAGCGCCGCAGAAGGGGTGGCCAGCAAGCGGCCGTGCTGCATGCTGGCGATAGGGCCCTGGCACACCAGAACGCTCGTTCTGGCCCTCCGTTCGTCCTCCATGTCAAATTGAAAATACACCTGGATGGGAATCGGTTGACCATTGGAATCCAGCGAATGCAGAGGCCTACGACATTGACGCCCCGTCCCCATACCAGCCTCAATCGAAAGCAAGGCCGCAGAGTCGGCCAAAGGTCCTCCGTTTGCGCACCTTTTTAAGGTAGCCGGCCCCAAAGGCGCGCGTGACGGCGAGCTTGCCCTTGACTCGCCCGTTCCAGATGGTGGTGTCGTCATCGGGGTGCTCCCCGAGCAGCCGGTCGCGCTCGTCGACGTCAGCCACCTTGTGGTCCTGCGTCAGCTGCACCGCGCAGCACCCCTCGTCGCAGCAGCCCACCCCGCTGCCGCCCCCCCGCGTGGCGAGCACGGCGCGGCTGTCCCCCAGGTTGAGCGCGTACAGGTGCTGCCCGTGCATCAGGCACGCCAGCACGCAGCTGCCCACCATCACCAGGTCCGGCCGCTCGTCCATCTCCAGCTCCACCGTGTCCATGAAGTCCGATTCCGTCGCCGCCAGTGCTTTCACCAGTCCGCGCACCACCCCCCCCCGGAACGCCTCCTCGCTCACACCTGCCCCGCCCCCAGCCCCCCCTTCCCCCTGCTGCTCGCTGCTGCCCCGTCGGGCCCTCCCTGTGCCCGCAGAGTCTCCGCGGCCACACACGCCTCACAGCGGGTGGGCGCTGCCGCGCGTTTGGGCGAGCGTGGAAAGGCCACGTCGCTGAGGCTGCGCGCCAGGCTGGTACCGGGCCGACCGCCGTTCCAGGGGGACACGGAGCGCCGCTTCCCCTCAGCAATGCGTGGCAGGCCCCCGATTGCTTTAGGGGCCGTGGCGCAGCGCCCGTACGTGCTGCTTGCGGGGGGTATGCTGACCCCGCCCTCCCGGCCAGCCTTCTTGCCTGCCTTGCTTTCTAGCTCCAGCCCCGTCACATTTATGTCAACACTTGCAAGCACATCGGCAGTGTCGGCGTCCCCCTCGTCCGCGCCCCCCCGGGAGCCGGCGTGGGAGCACGTGTGCTGCCAGATGCGGCCCCCAACCAGCGGGGCCTCGGCCCCCCCTTGGTCGTGCTGCAGCCGCCACTCCAGCAGGCGCAGCTGCATGCAGATGTTCTCATACCTGCACACCAGCAACAAGGGGTGAGCAACCTTAGCAACCAGGGTGCATGCATGCCAGCCCGCCTCCGCTATCATCACCAGAGTTCCTAGCAAGGAGCTGCTGCAAACAAGCTGCATCAGCACTTCAAGGGGAACCTACGCCGTGCTAAATGCCCACAATGCACCAGGGGTGTTGGGCGGTTGACAAAAGCGCCTGGCACTCCGCGTCTGAAGAAGAAAGTACGTGGAGCAGCACCACATTGCACGTCACCACATCATCGGGTGCCATACGTGGTGCATATGAATGCACTCATCCGCTCTCCCCCCTTCGCTTCGCTTTTCCCCCCTTCCCTCCGCCTCCCTTTTTCCCTTGGCACTCACAGGTTGGCTGCCAGGTAGTCTGCGGCGTCCCTGCCGTTGAAGCCGTCATACACCCCGCAGAAGAGCCACCCGTTCTCCTCGCTGCACACGGCCATCACGCGGTCCTCCCCCGCGCAGCCGCCCGCCATCTGGAGGTCGCTGGCATGCAAGAAGCTGGCGTGCTTGGCCAGGCTGGGGGCGCTCGAGCTGTGCGGCCCGCCCCCGCCGCGCGGCCACCCCGCATCGTCCAGGATGGAGGGCAGGGGGGGGCTGGGAGAGGACGCAGTTTTGAAAGCAAAGGGGCCGGAGCCCGATGACGAGCTGCTGGAGTGGGTGCTGGTGGCAAAGCTGGAGACGGAGAGCGCGCCGGAGCCCAGCTTGCGGAAGGTGCGCGGGGAGTCCAGGTTGGGGACGCTGCCGTGAGCCAGCGTTGTGTTGCCCAGCGTCGTGTTGGCCCCCAGCGCGGCGCCTGCCAGCGACGAGAACGACCCGTGCTTGCGGCTGCGCTTCCACCCGTCCCCCGCGCCGGGGTAGGGCGCCACACCCAGGGGCGACATGTCCTTGAACGAGTCGGGCGTGCTGCCGCCCAGCGCCGAACTGGACGATTCGCCAAAGCTCTTGGAGAGCGCCCCCCCATCGGCATCCGAGTAGGTGCGGCAGTGGTAGCCAAAGCTGACATTGAGGTCGTTCTCAAGCTCCGGCTCGTCCGGGTACTCGGGGGCCTCCTGGACACTCACTTTGAGCCCCCCCACTTTGACGCCGCGCCGCGAGTGCTCGCCCTTGCGGAAGATGCTGGCCTCCAGGCGGTGGGGCTCCCCGCTGCTGCGGGAGGTCAGGCTGTTGCCCATGCCACCGCGGCGCAGGGGGCAAACTGCCCCTTTGGGCCTAGGGCAACCCTTTCAAGACCAGATCTCCAAAATTGCAAGGGAGGGGCACTTTACTGACTCGACTGTTGGACCTCCAACCCAGCGCGCCAGAAAACAAGGTGGCATTCACCAGCCAGGGCCGCAGCACTGCAGCTAACGACTGCCGGTAATCCGTCCGCTCCAATCAAGTGCTTTGCAAACGGAAGTGAGGACATGTATGTAGGTCGCAGCAGCCTAGTCCTCAAGCACTTGCCTGCAAAGAGTTTCCCAAACCGCGCAGTCTCAGTATATTGGATGGCTAAGAACACGGCTGTTGCAATTTTGAGCACCACACAAATGCCGGCTGACTAGACTAACTTTGGGGCTTTGAATTAGGCACCGTCAGGCATCGTGTTGGATTCACAAGGGGAATTGCACTGCAGAGCGAGATCCCGTGAAGTCGAGCAAATCTATTTTTGCTCGAATGTGCTTAGCCATACACCTCCTCTTGACCAAATGCAGGCAAGAATCACCAGGCAAAAGAGAGAGCCAAGTAGATAATCCATCAAGCACTCTTAGGCAGTGTCAGTGGTTTGCACCCTCGCACTTGACCTCATGCAGGCATTGCAAAGCACTTCTTAGCCCCTCCCAGCTGACGCCCTCAGAATGCCATTCAGGTCTTGCCTTTTGCCCAATGGACCCATGCAATTCAGGTCAACCAAACTCAGCGTAGTCGTGATGCTGCTCATGGGAGCTCACCTGGTACAATTCCCCCAGGATTACACCGTACTCATCATGATCATGTGTCGGCAGTTGGGCAGCCTGGGGCTGCACCAAAGTGCTCTGCGCCTCTTCTTCACCATTGGCATCCTCACTACACACAGGATCTGGCAGCTAACATTGCTCCCCAGGGCTTGAGACAGCCTGTTTTAACACGGCACAAATCTCAACACACTTGGACCGCACTTGCGGTGTTCGGACAAGCTGACTGTGATTCTACAGCACCTCAAGGCTCAAGCTCAATTACAGCAGGTACCGTAGGGCTCACGCAAAGCTTTGCAATTGTAAGATTAGGTACCCTAGGATGGTGAGGAAGCCATGGCCCAAGCATTGGCAGATTCTGGAAGCACCATGGCAAAGTGGGAGGAAGGTGAGAACGGTTTGATGATTGATCAGATTGCGATCTCGCGTGTGTCCAGATTTTGCGATGTGAGCACGACCCACCTGGCGCAACTTGCCAGCGGGGCTAGGAATTCCGTGAAACTCGGCGAGTTCGACTGTCAAAACCAGGCCCATCGACGGCAAGTTGCAAATGCTGTTTTGATCGGACGGTTTCGGTTGGAGCAAGGCTGGCACCGCACTGCGCAGTGATCGGACCGCACCGCTCAGTCTGACGAGTTGCTATCTAGGCACGGCGCGCGTTTTCAACCATTACCAAAGAAAATTGAGCCGTCCGGTGAGTGAGTCTGCGCTCAGTATCCTGATTCCTAGATGGTCGAGGCGCGGGCGGCCGCAACGGCGCCTTCCGACGTCGACGAGCCCGCGGGGCCCTGCTGAATGATCCTAGGACTGTGCAATGTGGTGCAATGCTGCGGATTCCTCATTGACATCAGGCTCATGCGTTCAATGGTTGGCTGTGCACCCGTCTCTCCCCTTGGTCAGGTTTGCGCACCGCAAGTTATAGTGGTGGCTCATGCAGCCGGCTGGCATTGAGGCGATCATTTGTACCTGTTGATTATGGTGGGCCGTGGCTGGTGGGCTGCGCTGTGCACCGGGAGCCAAGCGGGCGCCGCCACTCTGAGCCGCTCTTGTAGACCTGGGCTGTGGTTTGTGCGTGAGGCCTGCCCCGATGCTGCTGTGCCGGATCTTTGCAGTCCAGCCAACATGGTCCGGAACGGCCTGGTTGAAACGGAAGAGGTGGCAGAACGATGCACTGATGCTGCACCAGCAATGGACAATGGTCGCAGGTGCAGGCGCCCAGCTGCAGGGCGAGGGGCGCTCTTGTTCTCAACTGCATCCGGAGAGGACATGCAGGCGTCCCAATTGTGGCTGCGTAGAGCATCTAGTTGCATGTTTTCGTATGCTCCAGTTTGCGAGGCATCAGCCGGTGTGCGAAAGCAGGGCTTCCATTCCACCCCACCCGTCGCAGCCAAGCCCAAGAAGGTAAGGGTTTTCCCACTTTTGTGCCCCGCTTCCCACCCCAGACCCAGTAATTGCTTTGCCAATTCGGATTTCGTACAAGCTTTTGTCCAGTGGCTGTCTTTCCTGCACAAATCTTATCATCGTTTTTCGCTCTTCTTCTTCAGGCAAACACTGGATCGGGGCAGACAGAAGACAAAAAGAAAAAGGTCCGTACGCTGAGCCAATTCTCCTTGTTCCCCATTGACCATTGATGTCGGCAGAGAGACGTCGACAACTGTTGTACTCATCAACTGCTCGAACTCCTTGGCTATTGTGCTGCACTTGCATCAGCGGCTGTCAGCAGAACCTGTTTGAGAACTTAAGAACAGTTTTCAGCCTTTTCGCCACTCCGCAGCGCTTTGCATCTGCCCACGGCTCTGTTTTTGCGCAGGTGAACAACAAGGGTTCTCACAAGAAGCAGAAGAGGATGGAGGCCAAGGCCAAACTTAATGAGTGGCGGGACTGGTGCAACGGCCAGACCTCCACAGACCAAGTAAGTGGCCAAGCTTTGGCACTAGCTTTATACTCCTAACAAGGTTGGAAAGTGCTCGAATTTCGTCTTGCCATCTGCTCAGCATTTGCAGACATTGCCTAAATGTTAACGCATTTCAAACCTTGCACGTTTTCGATAGTGGGCAGGATCCGACTGAAGTGTCTTCGTCCCAACCCAGGGTTTCACCTACATCTTCAGTGGCGGCCAAGCGTTCTTCACCTCCGAGGTGTTTAATGCTTCTCAAAGGAGGCGCGCCCGCCAATCGCGGCGTGATCGGGATGCCCAGTGGTCTGCGGCGTGGGAACAGTGGGAGCCCGGCAGCTCTCGCACATATGCCAAGACCTGGGTTGACATGGACCTTGACGACTTTTGGGAGAAGGTGTTCGGGGGACAGCACTTTGGAGAGGAGGAGGAGGAGGACATAGGTGGGGCATTACGGCCGCCACAGATTCCTTCAATGATTCATTCAGCCTCTCATTGTTTTTGTGGTGCTGTTTACTGCATGGTCACAGGCTAGAGTAGCTGAAGCAATCTCTTTTAGGGAGTGCGTAATTCATTGTGGCAATATGAACTTTCCGCTCTGGTTCGAATATGTCACACTTAAGCTATTTCAAAGCCCTCAAGCACAGAAGAGGTTCTACGTGCGAACTTGTAAGCTCATCGCAGCTCCGCCAGGGGGCTTGCTGACAAACTTCCTCTTTGCAGGTCGAGAACAGCGGTCACGCAAGGCGCGTTCTCGATCACGAGGTACAACCGATTACGAAACCGCTGAACAGGAGAGAGAATGTCCCCATCGGACGTGTCTCGGTCTGCCCCAGAGTGGGCCGTTGACAGTGGCGGTCGTCAAGGAGGCGTTCAGAAAGCAGGCGCTCAAGTGGCACCCAGATCGCCACTTGGAGAGATCTAAGGCGGATGCTGAGGAGAGGTTCAAGGAGGCTGCAACGGCCTACGATGCCTTGAAAACGGGGGCATACAGCTAGTGAGTTGTATGCACCTAGATGGTGAGTTCGATATGACTCGTTCCCATAAAGATTACATGTTAGTCAAAGAAAGTGTTTGATGGGCATGACGATGGTCATGTGAATTGCATGACCCTAGTAAAATAATCTCTTGCAGGATCGTAAACATGACACGACGTCTTTCGATTTGCAGAGATTGCCTGCTCCTGTGTACACATTGATGAAGTCTACTGAGCTTTGGAGCGACGAGTTTTATGGAAGGAACCTGGCTTGCATGCTAATTGAAGCGGGTTTCAAGAATGTTGAAGACGTTTCGCCACTCTACAATGACAGGAACGGCTTGTCAGGTTGGCAACATAGGGTGCAACATAGGGGACAAAAACATCATTACCCTTCTGTGGGACTGCTTGTTGCGAAAGCTTGGTCGGCATTGTTAATGGGTAGAAGGGCAAGAGCCTCTCTTTCTCAACGTTGTCGGATTGCTCCTAGTGCACCGGCCTAGCACATGTACCAAGCAAGCCATGATCACCGTCCAAAGATCATATACAACATGGGCTTCTCACTTCTGCTGGGATTTTCATGGCGCGGTCCAGGCGGCCATGTCAAATCCGACGGCTGTAGCTATCTGGTGCGCATACTGCACAGTTATATAAGATACCAACATTCAAGTCTCGCTTCGGAACAACTCTATTATTGGTTAGGATCTGTACTCGGCGAGTCTATGCTGTTTGCATGTCTACGATTGAACGGTGGGCCGTGGCCGGGGCCGGGCCGCTAGAATAGATGCCCCTCACTCACTATACTTCGGCCATAATTGGGTACCGTGCTAGCCTAGCTTATGAGCAATCGCTCTATTTTGCCTTATATTTCATCCGCCCGGCTGGGACGCGCTTGTTGGCCGTTTAACCGATTACCACTTTATGTACATAAGCCCGGAGTCATTTATCCGTAAGGAACAACTCATTTACTTTCGAGACATTGAACTGTGAGAACCACTTGCATGTTGAGACGATGAAATCATGGATTCACCATGATCATTGCTGCTTGGAATGAATGCAGAGAGCGATACCGCTGTTGGAAACGTACGTTACAAAACATACAAAGCAACAAATGACGAGGTGATCAAGCGACTGGCAGCTTCTTGTTCATGCTTATATTTGTCGCCCTTGTTGCGTCGGAGCCGCCCAAAAATGATGACATTACTATTAGCCTGAAGGCTGAAGCCCCTTTTGACTTAATTATGGTCCACTTTCGTGCAACGACGCTAAGACCTCCAGAGGAGGGAGCGGGGAGGCGGCAGCCCCCCCGATTTAAATTGCAAGAAAAAGGGCGGGGAATTCATGCGCAAGTGCAAATTGAGACTGAGCTGCTCCAAAAAGAAATCCAGATGATGGCCAGAGTGGGATTTGAACCCACGCCCCCCGAAGAGGACCAGCAAACTCTGAGACAATGTCTCCTGAAGCTGGCGCCTTAGACCGCTCGGCCATCTGACCGATGAGATGTAAGGTTCCAAATAAAATACATAAATTAATGCCAAAAAAACCATCAGTAAGAGCCGTCCCTGTCGCCGGCGCCGTCCGATCGGCAAATCGCTAACGGATGGACACGATCGCAAAATTACAGGCATCCGACTCTAATCGACGGCGGAGAACATTTCAAACGTAAGCCCTCTCTCGAAGACCAGCAAATGTTCTGAGACAATGTCTCCTGAAGCTGGCGCCTTAGACCGCTTCGGCCATCTGACCGATGAGATACACGCTTCTCTCTCTTTAAAAAATATTCGGTGTGTTGGGGGGGTTTTCAGCCCCGAAGGGGCTGAGTTGGGGGGCTTGCCCCCCAACTCGCCGCCGCTTGCGGCGGCGTACGGAGGGCTTCAAACGGCCGAGCGGAACACTCCGAGCACCCTCATGGCACAGCGAGTCCCCCAACACCCTGCTTCAAAATCCTCGGGGATTATATACTACGCCGCCGGTAATTCTCCGAAGCCCTTACTTTGCCCAGTGCTATCATTCAGATTCCGCTGTATGAATGGAAGATAGTCGACGTGGCAGCGCAAGCCCTGTTCTGGCCGTCGATGTGGAACGCTTTCGCTCTTATCGACGGCTTTGTATCCAAGCAAGGGGGCGTTCGCAGGATCAGGTGGGGCCAATCCTGGCACTTTTTTAAACAATTGCAAAGTAATGCCGAAAAAAAGGAAATTTGATGGTCGATGGTGGGAATCGATACTAGGACCTTTTGGAAGGTCGGTACATTTCAGAACTTTCCAAAAGTACACCCGGACGGACCGAAAAGTACACATGTACGCTCCAAGTACAGCCCGCCGTCATGTCAGCAATGTCAGCTTTTCGGCATTACCGTACTACCAAAGTATGGGGCCAACC
>DF237875.1:8813-24087 GCA_000708835.1 Klebsormidium nitens | reverse complement strand
CACTGCCCGGCACCTTACCGGCGACCCCCGCTTTATCCGATGTACATGTGAAGGCTCATGAACGTGATCATTGCCCGACGTCTGATGGGTCATTTGATCACCTTTCTGACCTTGTTCGGCACCAAGAACGGAACAAAGTTGCCGATACTCTGGCAAAATCTAGCCTTAATCATTCACTCAACGCCTCTTAGTGCCTTTTGAAACAAAATTTTTACCTTCTGTCACCGTTATTCTGCCGCCGCCTCTTGACGCAGTTCCAGTCGCCGCCGTTCTTTTCGAAAACAACCCCATCAAAGTATACACCCATGCATATTCCTCAGATCGATCCCTTCACTACCTAGGCCGCGGCGAATGGCACCAGCTACTCTTTACGGTCAGCATCTGGCAAGCACCTTCTCTATCTATTTTATACGCTAAACGCGATTCAGCTGACAAAAAACGACTTATACAAATACTTGGTCGTACGCTCTCAACTTTCCATCGTTTACGCACCATTAGACCTCGACTATATTCTGATGAGCTATGCATTCTCTGTGACAGCCACCCTTCAGAAACTACCGAGCACCTTTTCTATGAGTGCCCGACGTTTGCTGGTCATCGTCAGCAACTTCTCACCCGACTGGTTTCTATTTGCCGCTCACGCGCACTGCTTCGCACCACTACAGCTGCCCTCCGTGCATACTTATACGACGCTCTTATTCACGTCCCATCTGACCGTCTGCGCTTCTTTTCAGCTGGACAATTACCCCACTCCTTATTTGTCTGGCTTTCATCTCGGTTGCCCACTCCTTCTCAGACTACTCGACTAGGTAAGGAGCTACACGTTGCACTTTTCGAATTCTTCCAGCATGTCTGGCGCGACCGGTGTGCACTCATCAAGGAACGCCATCACCTTTTCAAAGATCGCCTTCATGCGTTCCCACAAATGAAACCTCTCCATGAAATGGACGACACTGACTATGTTGCGTTTGCCAAATGCTGGCACGAGCTACACCTGTCCAGTTCGCCAGATATCCCATCGCCCGCTTCCACGCCGCGCACTACAGTAACCCCTTCTCCTCAGACTCTTCCTCCACATCTTGCTTGCGCTTCGTACTCTTCCCCACGGCCTAATTTGTCCAATGACGCCCTCCACCACTTTACCGAGCCTTCAGTTCTACGCCCTCATACACCGCCCACTTCACTTAGATTTCACACCACTCATCATATTTTTACAGGTCGATTGACACGATGCCTGGTGCAAGGCGACGGCAATTGCCTCTTTCGCGCCATTCTCCTTGCACACGGTCGATCTGATTCTGATCATCACGCACTTCGCATTGCCTGCGTACAGACAATCGTAACAAATTGGGACACGTATACGCATCAGATCAATGCTGTTCATCAGGACACACCAGCCTTCTTATCAACTACAAGCGAACCGTTTCCAACACCCGCTCGCTACAGCAGCTACATGTCAATTCCGGGCAACTGGGCAACTGAAGTTGAGGCTCTTGCATACGCGCGCTATCTGCAGGCTCCACTTATGATTTGGTCCGCAGTCACCGGCCTTCCTCTACATCCTCTCCTTAATTTCTCATCAACTGCACCACTATTCACCCAACGCATCATGCACATTGCTTATGACGGAACTGATCATTATGAAGCTCTCATCGTCCCCGTCGTTGCCACCGCCACTTTACCGTACTTTCCCACCAGGTCTACAACGATCAGATTCCAAATCTTCCCACATCTAATTCTTCTCCGACTGCCTCTCAACCCACTCATGTGTTCCATCGTTCCTCCCGTTCGCAACTACATTTTGGTACCACCGGTCATCAAACCAAACGTCGTCGCCTCGACTCTCCAACAAGATGATGTAAAATCTGCTGCGGCTCCCCTGCCCTTGAGGCGTATGCTAGTCTGCAGTTTCCACCTGATGAGCTGCACGTGCCAGACGGTCCAAAAAAAAAAAAAAAAACTCAGATAGGGACATGGACATAAAATCCGCCGTTTTGATTGGGCCGCGTGTCAAAAAGACCACGTGTCGATTATAGACCGAGGTCCGAGTCGCGTGAAATAGAGTTTGATGCAACGTCATTTGTTTGTCACCTAGTGACTTTCTAATGATCACCGACGGTATCGGTGACTTAATTAGTGTATCGAACGGCCAACTAGCCCCTGGGGTCCATTTCCGAATCCTGATATCGTCTTATACAAGCAATTATTCAGTCCCTTATATCTCTCTTTTTCCTCTTTTCTTCTCTTTTCTCTCTTCTTTTCCCCTATATGTCTTGGCTGTGAGTGGGACCCCACCTGTGTTTGTTGAAAAGTTTGCTGCTTATTGGCTAGGAGACGGTCAGATTCACGCGCGAAGGTGCAAAACCCGAAAAAAAAGCCTGCAAATTAACGAAACTGCGGGATTGCGTCGTATCGTCACCGTCGGCCCATATTTTCTGCCCCATCTCAGTCGTCCATATCGGCACGTTTGCAAAACGACAAAATTTTGCCACGGTAGCCGTCGATATTTTTGAAAACGTGCGCTCACTCGCAATTTCAGCCGTCGGTTAGTAAAGGCCTCTAGCCCGCGGGCCGCAGCCCTAAAAACATCGTGAAACTTGTACCGGCCAGAGTCGCAACCGGCCGGCAATCATCCACCGGGCATGTAAGCAATGGTCGGTATAAGTACGGTAAGTTTCCGGCCAATCGGCCATAAAACGTACAGATCGGACTAGACCGCTGTAGTGCGAGTCGGATTGGGCGGTCCCATTCTCCAGGCAAAGCCTTCGTCGGACCCTTTGACACCTGGTTTCTCAGTGTTGGTCCCGGGCTCGAAGCCCATACCAGGACGGGACCGCCCGAAGGGCGGTCGCCCTCCTAGCCCATTCTAGTTGGGTAGAGCCTACGGAAGCACGACCTTCAAATTTGACTCGGACGCGGTGCCGCCGCCGCGCGCGACGCCCCGGGCCCACTCTATAACTTTGACGTCGCACCGCAGACTGCCAAGTTCCAACACTTGTGAAAATTTCTCTTCACGGTTCACCGACGAATCTCGACTCGGTACGTAAGACCGTTATGCGCGCGCGGCTGGTTCTGAATCTAAGCCTCAGCACGGAACTCCGGCGATGCGAGCTGTCTCCCAGCAGCTGGCGGGCCAGCGATCTCTCATGCACGCTGAATGATTGAAATTCATTAATGAGCTGCCCCAACTACAATGCACGTCCCTAAGATCTTTCAAGATGATGTATGGTCTGCTGCTGGCAGTGATTGTTGTGCACCAATGCATTCGATATTATAATTCATTACAATGATGAGCAGGCGGATTAGCGGCTGTCATTGCATGATGCTTCCGCAGTCGGGTGCCAGATTCACTCAGCATTTAATGGCAGGAGACAATCATGCAGATGGTCAAGCTCGACATCGATTCCAGTGTGCATCTGTGCATCTGACTTGTCATGGATCAACAGCGCAGAGGCCCGGTTTGCAAGTTCCCAAGTTCACTGCCACTGCTCCATGTTTCAACAATGATACTGTGAGCCAGAGAAAAAAGACTAAGAGACCAGCGCGTACTGTACATAGTAGGCTCAATGTATTGGACACTTGCATGCCGAGGCTAATGGTTGACTTATTGCAAGCAGTGACTACAAGCGGGTCTTACGGGTGCAAACTTGGTCTCTGTTCCATCAGAAACGTGCCAGACCTATCTTCGCCTAGCCTTCTTATCTTTATACCTTGCAACGGATTCTTGCTTTGAGCGAACAGGAGGAGCGGGGGAAACAGCCTCCGCGGCAGCTCTCGGCAAGTGAGAAGTTCATATCCAAGTCAATCTGTGCGGGCAGGTTGCTCATCCATTTTGCGGTGGGCAGGATGCTTCAAAGCTGACAAACGCGATGGTGCCTCATTAAATACCCCAGCGTACTATACTCGGACTGGGTCGGAATAATCTGAATCAGTGGCAGCCCATGACGGATCAGTTCTGCAGCTCAGTTTCGCAGCTTCCGATTAGGGCAAAGCAGTCCCCTGTCAAGTCATGACCTTATCTTCGACCAAGTACTCTTCTTTTTAGTGCAGGTCCGCAGTCCCTGTTTGGTCAACCTTTCATCAAGTTCGGCTCACCATGTAACATTCAAGCAATCTACAACAGCATTGGCATTTTAACCTGACACGGTCAAAGTCGATTCGAAGAACAGTCTCAGTACTGCAGGTCAAGTACTTGCCTTTGCAGCCAACTCTGTAGTTAGTCTTGATACTGCCGCTTCATCCTCAGCCTGCCTTGGATGATCAGCCTGCTTTGCTCTCTTTGGACGGGACCCCATGTTTAATCCAACCCAGCCAGCCGAGACCTGACAGAGGATAACATGCGCCGCGCCGTTCAGAATTTAATCAAGCAATCGTCGAAGAAAGCATCTGAGGTGAAACCTGCTCGGAGCGGATTTGTTCGAACATCACTTTTCCCCGACGCGTTGATCTTTTGTCACCAGAGCTCTATCATTTTACTTTGGAGAGTTAAATGCGGGAATCGTACACTGATCTGACGCCTCACAAGATCTGGACATCAACGGTACGTTGATCTGCAGGTTTGCAAAGTTGGTGCTCGGGTCTATTTCACATAACGAACAGGCTCGAACGGAAAGCCTCAATATTTACCTGAGGCTTTGAGGCAGTCACGCCGGGGGCTTCCACCACGTTCGCGTCGCAGCGTTGCGTTTCCGCTTTGCTCCCTTCTTTTTCTTGCTTCGTGTGAAGGACTTTGGTTTCAACCTACGTTCTTCTTGCTTAAGATCAGCAGTCACTCGGATGAGCACCTGCATTCCAAAGCTCGACAACTCAAGACTCTCGTTTAGTGGGTTACAAGGATTCCAGGCCAGCGCATTGAGTTTGGAGGTGATGCCTCGGTGACCGGTCAGCAGATAGGCCCAAAGCAACGGCATGCACCTCCTGTTCTCTTGTAAATTGTGCAAAAATAGAAAGCCTTGCCTATTCATTCCTGAGATTTCTCCTTCAAATAGAGTCCGTGATTGAAGGACCCTAGTTGTTCCCGCGAACTCAAAGTCGGTGCATGGAAGAAATCATTCTGACGTCTCTTTGCGCTGATACAAAACACTCGTATATTGTCCTACTTTCAGTGAAGATGTCCTTCGGGATTCTGAAGATCATGGGGCCCGTCAAGTCTTCTTTTTCAATCTTCATTCGGAACGAATTCAAGGCTATTGCACAAAATACTAGCCAACATTCTGTGCACCTCGGAGACCCAGATCAGCTCACCTCTTTGAGAAGACCTTTTGCATTGTTCCAGGGCTCCACAGCACAAATCTTGTCGAGGACACCGTGCACCTCTTTGCTCAACGCCTTCACCTCGTCGTTCTCGGTCCTGTTCATTTCAAATCCGTCTTCCATGTCAGAGTCAACCCCACCCGCTTCCGTCTCGACATTATTTTCAAGGTCTACATTTTGCTGTTCCATCTCGGCCGTTTTTACCTCCATCAAAACCTCCTCTCGCAAGCTGTCCAGAGTAAGGTTCCATTTCTCCAGCCCTCCGAGCTTCCTGCAAAGATGTGAGACCTTAAAATAAGAACATACTGAAGCGAGATTGGAACAACATCTACACACCCAAGCATGTAGAGCGGGCCTGGCTTCGTAACGGGGCCTGCATTTTGGTCCTGAATAGGTTGTCCTGATGCGGTGAGCAAATGGGACCGGCCCAGCAGTGGTCAAGCTTTTTGAACCTTAAAGTCCAATTTTAAATGGTCGATCGTCCACATGGGATCATCCAACCGGAGCGTGCGGGGAGGAAACAACACCGAGCAGGAACAAATTCATTTGAAGTCAACTACAAACGTCCGGAGTGCTTGTCGAAGCTGGTTTTGATAGAACATGATACGTATGGTTTCACTGCTGTGCATGTATCTTCAGTTCGGGACAACTGGATTTGCAAAAGGAACGAACTTCGTTCGCTCTGCCACGGATGACGGGGCCAAGAGAAGGGCCGCGGCTGGTTGCGTCTTTTGGAAATTTCAAAACCGTAACGGATAATCAGTCACGCCAGATAATTAAGAGCATTGAGCTATGTGGATCAATCACCACAGTACCAGGTCTGAACTGTAGACGCTTGCCCGCGAGCTTACGACCGTAGTATCTTACCTCGCCACTGCCCTTATGTGCTTGCAGAGAAGTCCGCTTGGATCCTCACAGTCGCAAAACCCACCCCTGAGAACGACGGTGTACAACTTCTCAGTCGTCATCCCAGTTTGCGGACGGGCTGCAGTACTATCATTCGCCGCTGCAGCAGCCGCAAGCACGCTAAGTGCGGCCTTCGACGCTACTTCGGCATGGCCCGACTGGTTGTCGAGAACCGTGACAGCACCAGCTGTGTTGTAAAGCGCAAGAGCGTGTCAAAAGAAGAAAACATACATATTTGGACAGTGACGACTTCATTTCGGAAAGCGAACGTCATGAGCAGTTGCTAGTGCACCAAGACGCGCAATCCGTGCATTTCAGAGCTCAAGCGCTTGCACGAGAATGTCTTCGCAAAAGACGCAACGCAAGACAAGTGCCAAAACTTCTCAGGCGCCCGTAGTTTAGCCAGCTTTCGTCACGTCGTGCCATGAGCCTAACGAATCAAGTGAGGAGGCCGGCTTGCTAGTAACTCAACTGTCTGATTTATGGAAGCGGAATTTGTGCAACAATGCGGCTCGATGGTGCCCCTCAATTGAATCCTAGATGCTCGCTGTAGAAGCAACCTTCCCCTTTCTCGAAGTCGTTTCGCCCAGAATGTGCAGGGCCGAGCCTCACCTTCTTTTCTCTGTCCAACACCGTTTCATACAGCTTCCAATTGGCCTTTCGGCCAGCCAGCACGTGCTTCCTCCTGGTTACATAGAAATTGCATACCTGAATAGTGAGTACCTCTAGGACCCGCTCTAGCCGTTTGTTATTTTTTCCTTCCAAAAACCGCCACTTCAAAGTCTTAAAAAAGCGCTCAACCAGATTGTTTGTCTCTATCCTATACCAAGACCTAATTCGTTTCGTTCGAAATGCATTGCACCACATTCGATAGACCGGTCTCTTGTCACTCCCTATCCAATCCCTTCTTAAGTGAACTAAAACCTGCTCCAAATCTTCTGACGTTAAATAATCAACTAGGAGATTGTGGGCTTTTTGACAGCGTTCCAGATCCGGGGCTAGCTTCATCTGTCTGATCAACCGGGGAACGAGAATTCTCTGCGGCTCGGATACTCTGTTGGCTGAGCGCTTCAGCCAACGCTCCCAAGCCTGCATGACATGGAAGAAGCAGATACGAATGTCTACGCTATCCTCAAACACCTTCCTAATGGCATTAATTTCAACGTCGCTCATGTCTATGCTAAAGGCTCTTGGCTTGAAAGTTACTGGACACGCCTCTTGAATCGCCCTAAAGAAGACCTCTAGAGGCTCTTCCCTTTCTGTGGAACTAATCATAAAAGCTATAGGAACCGCATGACCTTGCTCGTCTGGCAACACTAAAGCCGATAGTGGCCACCTATACTGATTTGTCTGCCCAGTGGCATCCAAGCAAAAGACACCTGCAAGACGCTTCTGATGAAGTTCACTTAAGACCTGCCGCTGCCACGGGCTCTGGAGAACCGCAATAAATGGTCTACACTGCGGTCCGTGCTCACACTTCTTTTTGCAGAGCTTTTTCGTCAATCTCTGCTTCCCAATCCTACTTGCAGCTTGAGTCCCTATACCCACATCTGTAGAGTCTCCATGACAGTGACATTCGAATTCCTGATACTCCAGCACATCAATCCCTTCAAGAAGTTTGTTCAAATCGGTCGTGCCCGGCTGGTCCTGGTTTTGAGCTTTCGCCCCAGCTCTACAATGACCCTTGAGGAACTCATAGATGGCGGTCTGATCATTTGGATCGAGATATTTGCCACGCCTGATTGATTGTAGCATGTTTTCAATGTCTTTCTCCTGAGGCGACCAGCGTGGATGCGAGGGTTCCGGTCCATCACCTTCGATCACAAAAACAAACGCAATTAGCTTCATATTGAAGTGACCTAAAGCGAAGAGTGCAAATCTGCAGTTTCAGTGCTTCCACCAGTTGATAGGTGCGGCCCCGACTGTTGCGACCGATTCTCAGCTTGACAGAAAAGCAGAGCTCGGATCGGCTTGACTCTTGGTGTTGAAGATCGGTAAAGCCTTTGAACGGCAAACGTGTAACAAATGTTTTACTTTTTCAGTTCTACGCACAAGCTTCAGTTCATGGGCCTCTTTGAGCACGTCAGAAGTGGCAACCATCGAGCATAGATGCAAGCTGAGGTACCCGCTTCAAATACCTCCTGACAACAGAATAAGGCTTGGCCCGATGGGGCGGAGTTTTGATCAGGTGCGAAGCCTAGCACTATCAGCTCGTTGCGTTCAACTCACAGAAAGTTGGGGCGGTGAGTGTGCAACTGTCAGGATACTCTACGGGAACACCTGTCTATTGGACCCGCGTCTTCATGCAAGGACTCTTACCTTTTGGGGGCCCCGGAGGTGACGGTATGCCACTGGGCAGTGTCGAAGGAGTATTGATGTAGTCGACGATCTCAGCAGGCGAGCATCCCAGATCCAATAACATCTTTATCCAGGTACGCAGACCTTTGTCTAATCCTCTGTACGAGTGCGCTGCGCCGCATGAAGGCAGGTGCGATCCAAAAACCCTGACAGTAACCACGCCTGCTTCCCTGCAAAGGATGCGTTTCTACAGTCACTTCGGCTGTGGTTCATTCGAATCGCAAAGCTCGTTTACAAGAGACCGGTATGCTGCCAATTATCTGCTCACCGAGGCTATTCGAGGTCGCAACTGTCAAGGGAAGCGGCAAAAGCAGAGATTGCCATCTGGAGTTGGACATTTCGATGGACTTGGCGTTCCAATCGAGCGTAAGGACCTTATTCAGCGGTTTTTTGCTTGAAGACGGACCTATGACCGAAAAGCGTTTCGCCGGCGCTCTTCGACTTTTTGCAGGCGTGCTTGACATGTCCAGGAGCTCCCAAAGAAGGCCATTTTAACCAAGCGCTGGTAAGCGATTGGTCCGGGGAGCAGGATCAAAGTATGAAACTTCTCAAGACCAATGCAAAGAGGATCTCGTTTCTAGAAACTTTGACATCAGAGTAGGACTTGCCTGGTTGCTGTTACACCAGTAGTTGCTGTGAAGCGGTATTTGCAGTCGAGCTTGTTGGAGAACTTGATGTCGAGCCCCCTTCGAGCAAGTCGCCGAGATCGGCGTTCGTCTTCCTGTGCTTGGCGCAAAAGTCGATCCTGAAGCGTCTCCTCCGAGCCTGCTTGCTCAGGATCGTCGCCAGAAACAGGTTGCCGCAGACTCACAGGCAGATCTTGTGCAGATTTGGACTTGGACTTCCCGTGACACATGCACTTATATTCCCAATACCTGAGAGAAGAATTTGATTGGATCCGAGCACCGGCCTTGGCCACCCAAGTAGACGGGTCCTCGCCCTTGAACGAAGCATCCTCCGTGTCCACCAGCTTGCTTGGATCGTCGCGACGGAGAAGTAAGTCGATGCCGCCGATCGTTTCTTCCTCCACCTTCCAAGCTTCGAACGCAACCTCTGTTTCGAAGCTCAACACCTGTAGAGGATGCATACAGCCTGTAAACATGTGATGACAAGCATGTCAACGGACATACTCTATTTATTACTTTGAGGGCATTCGTAATGCTGATGACCTCAACTGTTGTACTTGAAAACATTGGCGCTTTCTGATCCACCTTGAGGAGAACGTTCACCAAGCGACGACACCTCTAACCGAAGAATCCTTGAAGAACTTAAGCTTCTTGACACTGGGATTTAAGCTTTCTTGTTGGCAATAAGTGCCAATCACCTTGAGAATCTGAGGACAGCCGAAACAAAAGCTTGGACCTCAGTGGACAAGAGCGGAAACCGATTCCGCGGTCTTTCACATCCAAAAGCCTTGGAGGAGCGGCGTTTGGGTGGTCAAAGGAAGAGTGAAAATACAAAAGCAGATTAGGTCTCTCTGGAGTGCGCACTACAAAAAGCTCCGAATTCAGTCGAAGCATACGGATCAAAACTTACTTCCATGTCGTGATCGTCCCTCGGGTATGATTTAAGCATCCTGATGTTGAGCTTGTCTGTCGAACCAAAGGGAGTCAACCAGAAAAATGAGCACTCTCGTGCAAACGTCATGTACCTACCTGGACGGGTGCTTCAAGCTTTCTGCCATCCCCTTTTTCCGTCTCCGTATTCACGGGCGCCTTCTTCATTTGAGATTCTTTTGAGATGGTTGTCTGCAACCCCGCGGCAGGAGCGGACCCGTCCCTGGCCGCAATTTTGGCGGCTTTCTTTTGTGGGCGACCCTGGTTCCGTCAAGCTAAGCGCGCTTGACACGGGGAACAGGTTTTCCGCCCAAGAAAAACGTCCTGCGACTTGAAGCGTTTGCAGCCTGCGCACCATTGCTGGGTACTCGTTGTGGTCCCAACCGCGGACGCGTCTTGTAGAGGCGCGTCAAGTCCAGGTACCCCCAACGAACCCCCAACCGTACGCATCTCTTCCGACTTTCCGGACCGGTCACACTCGATGCAGGTCTTCGAAAGGCGGCCCCCTTTCAACTTCGTAAAAAAGGATAAAGGTTGCACATGGTTCCGCCTTGAGCATCTTAGGTAAGCTTCGAACTCTACAGTACCCCCAGCTTTAATGGGAGTGCAGCTGATTGGGGTATCACCGTCTGCGATAGCGAGAGCAGAC
The DNA here is from genome assembly GCA_000708835.1 of Klebsormidium nitens. Lineage (NCBI taxonomy): Eukaryota > Viridiplantae > Streptophyta > Klebsormidiophyceae > Klebsormidiales > Klebsormidiaceae > Klebsormidium > Klebsormidium nitens. The sequence continues at coordinate 13,365 of DF237875.1, read as the reverse complement.
GACTGAAGGCGAATCTCCACTCTCCGGCCGGCAGCTTCCGGCAAACTGACCCTCGCTCCCACTCTATCCACGAACTCCGACAACGTTTCGGAAGAGAGGACCGGAAGCTCGTAGATCATCCCTCCTCTCGAGATGTTTTGCACGTAGACAAACTCTGGCAAGGGAGGAGGCACTGCGGCTGAGTCCGTTTCTGTTCCGAAGTCACCAACCTCGAGATTCATCAAGATGTCGAAGCTGTTCTTAGTCGTGATGGGCTGCTGACGGCTGGGTTTCGAGGGGCTCAGATTTGAGGCTCTGCCGGGACCCCGAACTGTGGCCCATTCCGAAAAGAGTCTAGACCGTTCCTGCAAAAAGATGGGGTTGGCATAAGTTCGAGTCGCACTCGCTTGTCTTCCGAGCTAGACCTCAGATTGTAGAGCATTCCAACTCACACCGTTCCGTTCGACCAACAGTTTTGTCACGGCCGAAAGTTATTTGGTGATAGAAGAATTCGGGCAAGTTGAGTGCTCTACTTTGAAAGCACGAATGGACCTTTCCTCGCCCTTGACGGGACTGGCAAACATCTTGCTTCGAATAGAAGAAATTCCGGGTCTGAGCATCATTCTCAGCTCAGTCTTCGGGCATGTCATTGGAAAGAACGAGTTGGAGCTGAAGACTAGTTGCCAACGCTTCTCATTCTCAATCTCGTTGAGTCACAAGAATCTGGCTTTGTCTAACTTTTGCTAACTCACACACTCAGACCATCGGGGAACGAAAGATCAGGCGTACTTACCCTTCCGGCTTGACGAGGAGACGCCCGAGCTGGCGACTTGATGCTTGGGCTCACCGCAGCTGCAGCACCGCCCAATTCTTGCGTCCTCCCTGAGATTGGCGTCTGCATCGTGACAAACGAGAACCCAGTTACTGATCCAAGTGGAGCACACCAGCTGAAAGTATCTTTTGGGTGGGTTGGGGCTCATCCGGGTCCGTCCGGTTTGGGGCTCATAGAATCTGGGTGATAGAACAAGGACCTCTGTTTCAACAGGAATGACCGAAGCGTCCAGCTTGCAAGGGAACTGAATTGAAGAAACTTTTCATCCAAGACTGGAAAGCACTTGTCAGCAAAATAAAACGTGTTGTTCTCTATGTTTTAAAGCATGCTGACAAACATTATTTTTTTGACAATCTGACAAGATCGATGCACTTGCTTCCAAGGGCGAGCTCAAAAAGCAGATTATCATAATACTCCAATACTTTCGGCTCTCAAGACACTGATCAGCACATGAACGCAAAACAAACGGTACATCAGTTTGAGTAGAACGAAAGAGGGAGAAGAGAGGTTTTCCTGAGGCACCTTAAGGAGAGGCGAAGCGGTTGATCTGAGCGGCGTGGACATGCTGTTGAACTGATTGGCAGCGCTTTCGGTGAGCTTGCCTCGAGGCGGCGTACTGAGAGCAGCCTGCACCAAAGAGCAGCAACATAAACACTTTCGACAAGCTGCACGAGCTCACAATCCGGCTAAGCTCTCTTAACAGCAATAAGCATTCAGCTATTGCCTCTTTGCAGCTTGAGCATTATTCCATGTTGATCAGGTAGCACCTATATTAGAAGGCCTGTGCTAAGTTACTTCGAAGGTGAGTTTAGGACTCTGAAAGGTGAAGGCCCCGCAATGATCAACCATTAAAACTTGAAGTCCATACTTCGCAATCAGGTCGCTTCCTGTGAGACCACAACCAAGAAATGCTAGCTTAAGGCAGCGCCTTTTGCTGTTTGAAACAGAAGCACTTTGAACAAAACAAACTCTCTTAATCAAAAGCAACTATTGATGCCATGAAAGAGAAAGTTGCCTTGATCCGATGAACAGGAGGACAACTATAAGTTTGTAAACAACAACGCAGAACTCTCACAATCACATCCATGTATGCAATGAACCAATTAGTCTGAGAGGGGGTAGGCACAGATTTGCAAGCGAACTGATCAATTGCTAGCTTGAGTGATTACCTGCAGCAGACTCCTTACTTCATAGAGGTCCACATTGAGGTTCGAGTAAGAGAATGAACTCAGTGAGGTGAGGAGGGTTTTCCTAACCTGATCCAAAAGGATGGGGGAACGAGAGAACCCAACCGTCGAAGGAGCTTTCAAGGTTGCGCTGGGCAGCACTGTGGCGTCATAAGCGACCTCAGAGAATTCGACCACTAGTCCGCTGTACAACTCTTCCAAGCTGGTGACGTTCTGCAGCCGGCGCACATCGCAACGCTCTTGAAATCTCCACTCAAGGGCCCGCAGTGCAGCATCAAGGGCACAGACCGGGTTGTTGGAGAGCCCTCAAACTTCATAACAAAGCCTTGTGTCCCATTCTCAATGAGCATCTTGCCTAAGCTGTCTGTTATGATCACGGTTGATGAGCAACTTGAACAATCGGTCCCACTGTCTGCTTGGCACTTGCAGCTCTTCTGTGAGCTCAACAAGAAAGTATGTTGCCTGTGCACAATCACAAACTGCCTGAACCCTCCTGTGGACAGCTCATCCGCAGAACTGTTCATTGCCTCAAAGAAGAGTTCTGGAAAGGAGTTGGTGAGGCCCCAGTCTTTCAGGTCAACACTGGTGGAACCAAGATCAGCACCTAATGCAGTTTGTGACGACAACTCCTTGATAGGCAACCCGGTCGCCTCTATTGCAGTTTTCACAGGGAGATAACCACTTGGAAACTCCTGCCCGTAGGTGGTAGTAGGACTGAAACTCTTTTTCCTGACCAGCTCCCATTTGCGAATGCTTAGCTGCCACAATTGTGTATAATGCTCATTGCTTGGGAGCAGCCCGGTCTTCTCCTTAAGATGATGCAGGGCCTCTGCAGCATATAAAGCAGCCACCGTGCAGGCCCCGCTGCCCCCTAGTGTGCTCTGATCATGGCTCAGGAACGCAGTCGAGACAACAAATTCTCCACTATGATCCTTTAGCAGGTGGTTTTGGAAGCTGAGCTGAGGTTCCATGCTCCCAGTCACAGCTCAACACTCCGACTTACTGTATTCAACAGCAGATTCGAAGTGATTGTCAGCTATGAGAATGTCTCAGCTGGGATGTACAATCGTACAAGAGGACCAAGACGCGACGCCCTGCTCCGTGCTTCAAGTTTATGGATTTTCAGCTGCTTCCGCGGCCTACAAGTTGGGAGCCTTGCAGATGCTAAAGGCCAGACCGATCAGCAGACCGATCAGCATTGCAGCATTGTAATGCAAAAGCTCTGAGCTAGCCTAATCTCTACCAGCTGGGGCCAGCTGAGCAGATCTACAAATCAGCTTTGCAAACAGAATTGCAGACGTGATCAATCCGGAGCAATTATTGCCGGGTCAACTCAGGCCGTACCTACAGTACCTATGTCACAAAGGAGACTGCAGTGACTCCCGACCCCGAGTCTTGAATTTTTCACAAGTGTTGGCAGTCTGCGGTGCGACGCTCAATTTATAGAGTGCGCGCCGCGCGTGACGGCGGCACCGCGTCCGAGTCAAATTTGAAGGTCGTGGTCTACCTTCTAGTTGGCTAGGAGACACCTAGAATCAACAAACCTTCTCACGTGCCACGTTGCAAATTAACGAGATTTCGGACTCGTGCCACAAAACGACAAGCTATCCTGCTGATCCCTACCGTCGGCCGGTTTAAGCTGCTTCATCGACCGCTCAGAAGTTTCAAATTAAGCCTCTGATAATTGTTCGATGCGCACGTTTCTCTGGCGCCCCGTTGCGATGCTTTCATCAATCATTGAAACTTTTTGATAAGCGGACGGAACGCCAGAATATATCGATTAAATGATTCCTAAATCAAAGTAGATTGAAGGTCTCAGTACCGGGTTGAGCTCTGGTTTTTTAGGGCTATCTTCCGGTCCAAAGTGCCCGGGGCACCATCGGACGGCTCTGAAAAAAGGGAATTATCTAGCATACGACATCCCAGCCTATCCTGAAAACTAGGTGCCCCCCCGAATGAAAATGGAGGACGGGCAGTTTACCAGCACTCTAAATAAAATGTCCGACTCTAACCTCTGCTTCAGTCCAGCCAGTCTGCAACCTAAAACGAACGTGGTCTCCTCTCACAACCAAGCTGATAGCTAACATCAACTGGGCGCAGCACCACGGACCGAAAGCTTAGCTACAGATCACGTTCCATGGTTGCTGGAAGCTGCACCACACACCTGGAAACGCTTACACAGTCATGGCACACAATGCCGGGCCTGCAGAGCTCTGGGGCAGTCTCCAGATCCCAGAAGGGACACCACTCGCAAAACAAGCTCTCTTCAGACACAGCATTCCGCCGCCACGCCGCCATTCTTCTCAGCCCACCATCATACAGAAGCTTCTCTGTAGCAACTTCACTCCACCAGCAGCGGCAGCCTTGAGACGGTGGCGGCGCACAGCATTGGAGCACTGGCGGGCATATCATCTTGACAGGTCACAATCTCTCTTTTGCTCCTGACCAGAAAGTCTCTATATTTGACCTCAGGACTTAGCATGAATTTTACATGTGGCATGATTCTTCAGCGGCACTGGGAAGCTCAGCCTTCTGACCAGAATTCATTCTGAGC
>DF237876.1:0-20392 GCA_000708835.1 Klebsormidium nitens | reverse complement strand
GCGCAAATACTTCTAACATTCTCAAGCCGCGGACGGTCAGTATACGACTCTCACGATATGCTGTCACATGGTAGGCTGCTTCAAAGATATTAGAGAACGAGACACGTGTCACGGCCGGCTTGGTGAAAGCAGCAACATTATTGCATCATTGAGAGTTCATCCTTCGAACTTAGCCTGTTCTTGAGGCAAGGTCGGAAAGGCCGTTGATGGTGCAAGTCTGGGCGCGCGGTGACACTCTTCGACCCAGTACTTCCGCAATTCTCTGGCAATATGTGGCCTCGACAGTGGAGCTGGCCCTCCTAAGAATCAGTGGGGCCTGACTTAGAGTAGCTTGCGTTCATAAGCGGCGGGAGCCTGCCACGACGAGCTTACTGCACGACAAAATCACCCCTTTGAATAGCAGGAGAGGCCACGGTGTCCACGCGTATGATTGTTAAGTTTGGGGCCACGTGGTATTCTGAGATAAGGTCTATGCGTTTACTGCTTCAAACAGCCCTTTTTAACTATCTTCAGGCTGGACTGGTTTCGCAGCCTTCCCCGGCTAGTTGCTTTCCTGGTTGCTTGCTTCGATTTAACAATTCAGTCACATGTGGACTGATCTTCCCTCTTCCCTTGTTTGTCTGGCTGTGACAAAAATGGCTGCTCCGGTAGAGTTTACTGCCAGAGGCGCACAATTCGGAGTGCCTCTCTTCAGATACAAGGTCGCACGACATCTTTGAGGACCACAATGCTAGCCTGACAAAGTTGCAATAACGACTTTCTTGCGATAGGTCGTCGAATCGGCGACGACGCTGTTAAGGTCCTCAACCAGCTTGCAGTCAGCTCTCACTCCGTTGCTCAGCCTCCTCCTTTCGCCGGCCCTCAGTCGTCGGCTGCCGACTGGCTCCGTTCGAAACTACTCCCCGTGAATCAAGGATGCGACAAAAACAACATGTTTGCGCTCGAACATCCACCAGGAGGTGGCTGTGACGAAATTCTGCTGGCGATCTGTAGATTCAACAGACCGATCCTTTCCAGTGCCAATTTCTGAGCCAAGGCGTCACGTGTGTTCTGCGTGGCGCATCTATCTCAAGGGCGTCTTTGCCGAAGCCAAACGGTATCTTGGAATCTGCAGTGCTGAACTTTTCGGCCTATCACGTGCCCACTTCTCGAATCGCAGACTAATTGTCTTCCGAAGCAGGTGACGTCAGCAGGGAGTTAATCGACTTTCTGAATGTACCCAGTCACGTTGATTTTTTCCGTCGCAGATATACAAACCGCTCACTGCGTTATCTTGAGGCAAGTCGCTCTCCCGCTGTCTGCACAACTCTTCTCCCGCTTTGTCTGGTTCCTTTTGAAAGTCGTGAAGTGTTTGCGATCCTCCTAAAAGTTCGCCTTACTTTTGCGGTGCAGCTACAGATCTGTTTTCAGCTAAAGTGCACCCACGGCAGCCTGTTACCCGTCGTACTCAAAGCGAGTGCGAGTCTGCTTAAGATAATCTGGTGCAATACTCGTCGAAGAAGAGGTTCTTTTACTCGCCAACCAGGCGAAATTGAGGCTAGGATGCATACGTTTGTGGCAGTGTCGTCTGCCATATGAATGAGTCGAAAACTGCAGCAGATGCCGACCCGCATTCTTAAAGATGGCATCTCTTTCACGTCGCTTGCGGCCGCACTTTCGACGGACATGGGGGTACGGTTTTGGAGCAAGCGGCCCATTTGAGCGACAGCAAAAGTGGAAGTTCGGCCAGTCGGTCGCCCAATTTCGTTGCGGTTACTTCAAGCCACCACCAGCAGATATCCATCGTTCCGCTGCTCCCAAACGCTTTAAAGGTATCTCTCAACGTCCCCACCCTGGATCTGCCGTCAATCTCATGTACTCCCCTAGGTCCGCTCTGTCTAGCTCTTGTGAAGATCATTGACCGGTTGTTTTTGACGGTTGATCACGCTGCTGCGCTGAAGCACATCGCATACTGTTCGCTAATGAAATTTAGGACTACGACATTCTCGATTGCGGCTGGTAGACCACAAATCCTGGCCTTGAAAGAGATGTGATTGTGAGGGAGGCTCAGTTCTTTTTTAGAAACATATCGAGGACATTCTGAGTTTCTTATTTTGCGGTGAATGATCGGCTCGACTTCGATAGAGCGCCGATTTAAATCGGCTCGGATTAGTGATTGCCTCTGACAGCTGTGCTGTCATAATAGCCGGCTTTAAGGTTGCTAGCTAACGAGATCTTCTCTGGGCCGCTTGATGTCAACAGCCACGTCATCGCTTTGGCATCAAAGAGCGCTCAACTCGATCTACAACAAAGAAAGGCACGGGCCACAATGATTCAAATCTGGGCTGTGAATCTCAACTCAGTCTTGTCTCTAGCTACCTTTGGGCACTCTGATGGCCTCGAAAGCAGGTCGAGCCGGCCCTCCCAAGATTAAGTGGGCCTGACATCGAGTCCCTTCCAAAAATCTTGTGCACAAGGGCAGGGATGACTCTAGCACTATGATGTCATTGAATTGAGCATCTAGAATTCTCCGTTTTGAGACTTTGGTTTTCCGCCCCTGATCGGCAGACCTATTAAACCTAGCTAGTAAACTGTCAAGCCGTTGCGTTTCCCTACCCTCCCCTGATCTAATCTCCTCTAGATGTAGAGCAGCTATAGCAAAGTGCTATGCTTACAGTCCTGGGCCTTTCTAAACCCTTGGCATACCTTTCGTCCTAGATAATTGGCCTCTTCGTCTTTCGGTCTGAAAATATAACTCAAGGACCCCTTTCCGCGGGCGGCACGGGAGTCAGGACTCGGATTGCTTTGATAAGCCGGCCGCTTACTTCGTGTGCGACTTGAATCAAAGCACGTGCCGAGTGAGTGATTGGTTGGGCAGCACTTGCCTGATACGAGACCCAGCGCCGTTACGAAGAGAAAGTGCAAGTGGTAAGAAGGTTAAGATTCGGCGACCAGACAGCGGAGGACACGTGTGGCAAGGACATACGAGCCTACGGATGGCAGACTCGCTGCCAAAAACAGTGGCGCGTAACTTTTGAAGCCAAGCTATCTCACTTAGCCCGAGTTTGATTGGCGAAAGCTTACAGCTTGATGTGTACGTCCACTTCGTAGGCCGCATTGTGATTCTTCATTTCATACTGGATATGCTTGACAGAACAGCCCAGTTTCCAGCTTGCATTCCAATGTCAAACTGACTGGCTTTTTGCGCCGTTAGTGTTATTTACTCTAGTGTTATATATATCTTTTAAGGAGTTTAGGAGTTGTGAGGACGATTGACAACCCTTGAGTTCTGTTCTTTGAACCGAACGATCCCTCAGTATCATGGGTTTCTTTCAAATTTGGGCGCCTTATGCTAGCGCTTTCAAGGGCAACATCAAAACGCGGATACGCATTGACGGGCTCAATTGTTTAGGGTTTAATGGTACGTCTGCATACGACCTCTCATGCAATTGCCTGTCGGTGCTGCCCAGTTAAGACCTCGCCAGGCTTCCCAGCCCTGCACTCATGGACAGGAGATGAGGCGTCCTTTTCTGCCCCGCAGCCAGATTTTTTTTGACACGTATGTATCGAGCACTTAAGCTTTATGCGAAGTATCTTTTGAAGGACATACATGCGATGCCCATTCCGTGGGGCGCTTCTGCTTTCTTCTATATGAGCTTTACAGTCACGTCCGTTATTCCAAACTCGTACGCGCGATGATAGGAAAATGTACGTTCGCCGGCGCTAGCGGCCATGATCTCATCCAGTTGATGGCAATCATCTTCGCCACTTGCGGAGTCAGAAAGATCTACCAACTGATGCCAATACGTAAGAGTGTTTTGCAATTCTATCAAGCGCTGTCGAGATCCCTTGCTTTTCCGAACGAATGATCGGACTCGTCTCTGACGCTTTTCACACTTCTCAGCTTGTTTTGAAGTTTCATAAGCTGTTGATGGCGTCCAAGCGCCGCGCAATCTTGACATGAGCATCTCCTGCTGTACAACTAAACCGTGTAATCTATGATGTCATTTGTTAGGCCCTGTTTCAAAGAAGTGCGCTTCAACATAGCAATAGAAGGAGAGATCTCACTACGGGCGTCCACAGCACACCATTTAAAAGGGCTTTCATTTGTGACGAAAACGTCAAACTTGAAAAACTGGACGGCCTCTGTGATGTGGTTGACATTAGCTTTAAACAATGCCAGGCTTCAGTTGGGAGACATCGATATCGTCCCCCCCTGCTTTTCTGACGTTTCCCATACTCTCAATTTGATAAAATAATTCAAGAGACGCGATATAATGAAGCAACTACTAACGCTGATGCACGCATCGTGCCTTCCCAATATTGGGCACTTTTAGATGCCCAACTTTTCAGACAGCGTGCTATTCTGCGACATGGTCTACGCTTTAGCTGCGGCTTCAGAAAGCCCTTTTGTTTTGCTCGGGCTGATTTTGAGTCGCAGCCTTTCCTGTTTGCTTGGCTCGATCACTGAGCGTGACAATCACTACATGTGAGGATATTTGGGCACCTCGCATATTCCTCTGGCTTTGACGAAAACAGGCTGGTCTGGCAGAGACATTTTGCCGTGGACGCCGCTGTTGAACCGGACGCCTTTCTTGCAGGATTCGAGGTCCCATGATATCTCTGAGAAACATTTCATTTGCTCTCACGAAGTTGCACAGAGGACTCTCCTGCTCTACGTGTGTGTTTGCGGCAACGCTGTTTGAGTTCCGAACCAACTTGGAGTTAGCTCTCGCTCTGTCTTTCAGCCTCTTCCTTTTGCCGGCCGTCGGCCATTTGATGGCGACTGGCTCCGATTGAAACCAATCCCCGTCAACAAGATGCGGATGCGGCAATAAGACGCACGTCTTTGTTAGAAACGTCTGGCAGCAAGGTGGCTGTGACGAAGTTTCGCTGGCGACCTGTAGTTCCAACAGGACAACTTTCTTCATGTAGAGATGGATGGTATTCCGCCCAGTTCGAAGCCAAGGCTGCGTCATTCATGTTATGTTCGGTGCATCCATTTTTTGAAGAGCGTCGCAGTCTTGCCGAAATCAAACGGTATCTAGGAGTCTGTGATGCTATTCTCTCACGTGCGCATCACGTACCCGCTTCTCGAAGCGCAGACGGGTTGTGACGTAGCCGGAACAGGTGACGTCAGCAGGGTGTTCTAAAAACGCACTCATTCGCTCATGGATTTGTTTCAGTGGCGGATATGCAGACCATCCATCGGATTTTCTCTTGACGAAGTCATTCTCTCGCTTGTCTGCCCGGGCTCTTCCCCCTCTTTATCTGGTGGCTTTCGCGTGTCGCGACTTGGGTGCGTTCCCCCTGAAAGTCCGCCTGAATTTCATGGGAGATGCGGTGCTACAGGTCTGCTTTTTGCTGGAGTGCTTACGGCAGCCCTGTTACCTGTGACGCGACGAGTGCGAGTTTGCTTATATTAATATGGTTTGACACTCGTCGAAGAGGATGTTGTGTTACTCGCCAAGCAGTCGGAAGGCTAGGATGCATACGTTTGTGGCAGTGTCCTCTGCCACATGAATCCGAAGGGACCGAAGCAGAAGCCGACCCGCCTTTTTGGAACGTGGCCACAGTGTCTCATAGAGACGCCAGATTCAGAACAACACTGTTCTGTGAGCCGACTCTGCAATTGTGCCATTGGCAGCATCCGATCCGTCACCCAAGACTTTGCTTCTATTCTCGATCGTCTCTGGATGTGCAATCCCTGCTCTCTTCGAAATATCGTTCCCCCTTCCTCTCCTCGCAACTGTTGGTCGGAGAGCAGTGTTAAGACGGATGTTGATATGTGGTCCCTTTGCAAGACCCCTTTCCCCTCAAAGGGACTAGCACTTGCTGCGAATGAGGAGAGCTCCTCGAGATGTTACTAGTTTATCATCCACACGTCTTTTGTGGAGAGTCCGACGACTGGCTGTGACGAAGCCACGAGCTACTGACCACTTCCCGGCCACTGCGCTCATTTGTGTCCACCGAAGGCCAAAGCTCACTAGCAATGTTAACCGAACGTGTCTCTTAGAAAGTCTTCAATTCACGAGATCGCTGAAATGAATCCGTTTTTTTCCAAACCGAACATTCTTTTCAGTGAATTGAACCTTAGCTAGCTCTATTTTCTGTCTTTCTACAAGGTTAGGTCGTCTCTTGCTCTGCTGGGCTGCGCCTGTAAACTATTTTAAGCAAGACAGTCTGAGCGACGAGTCCCAGATTCATCTTGAAAGAAAGAAGTGACCTTGAAAAGCCGCTCTTACTCATTTCAACTTTCGACGTATACGTATCTAAAAAGAGGCGGCAAACACGGGAAGTCTGTCCTGCTGCTTTCCAAATTCGGAACCTTACTAGGTGGTGTCTACGCAACAGCTTGTTGATCTCCCGGGTCAATCCTTACGTGCTTGCAAGGAATCTCTTGAACCGCCCTACATCTCGCACTCGGCCAACTGTGACTATCTGTATCTATATAAGGCCAGCCTGGGATGCTTTGTTCGTTTAAACTAGACGGTCCGTCTTAGTTCTTGACCTAGCCGTCGGATTTGGCTCATGGAAAAGCGAAACGATAAAATATGACGGCTATGAAAAACGGGCAGTAGAGCTCTGGCAAGCCGTTTGCCAAAGCTTGGTTGTTAATTCTGAAGCCGAATCGAGACTAACAGAACAAGCAGATCCGAAATCCCAAGGGCTGTTAGTCAGAAATTCACCAAAAGTTTCTGCTTAAAGTACTTAATAGATATCTGGGTATTTCATCGCTTCTGATGTCTGCAGAAGCTGAGTTTGGTGCCCGTTTGATGGTGCGTCATACTTGGCCATGGAATAGGAGACATCTGACATGCGCTTAGAGGCCGTTGCTTTCAACTTTGGCTTTATGAGGCTGCTAGTGGGCGGTAAACGTCTAGACCTTTTAGTGTTTCCGGTTGATAGTCTCTCAGATATTGAGCCCCGACAAACCCCAAACATGAAGCCATCGCTCCTGAGCACTTTCCGATCTGTTTGACTGGAGCGGCGCCCTTGGCGTGCTCACAACCAGGTTGGTCTTGAAAGAAACATGTTCTTAGGTCGGAGCGGGCTATGGCAAACCAAGGTTTTTGGAGTCGTGATTTCGGACCTTGCTTGGGTGCTGGCGCTCATAGTTCTGGCTCAGGGACGAGACACCGCTTGACACGGGCTCTTGAGAAGGACCCATGGTCTGGCCTTGGAGTTGGCCGGATGCTAGACATCTAGCAGTCATCTTCGGTGGTAAACTGCACAAGATCATCGTTTGCGGTCTGCACATCTTTCCAAAAGCTTTGGAGGCGCGGTTGTTATATTCAAAGTATAAAGTCGGTCGTCAGTACGCCCTTGCCTTTGTGTATGCTTCTGGCCATGAATATAAGCGGACGACGTTTCATTGCGTGAGACGCCATTTACGGGCATCCCTACGTGTTCCATGAGCCGAGACTGCTTTTTATGTACAAGTGCCTTGGCAGCATCTGTATTATCACTCGAGGATCTGCAAAGATTCGTTTAGTACGTGGGTTTCTTGTGACGAGCTCTGATGTTTTCCTGGCTTTTTTTGGCCCGCCGATCTGCACCGGCTGAGTAAATGGATTCCAGTGGATCACGCTTTCAAGTACCTTTGGGAACACGCGGTGCTGCAGGTTCTATCTGGCTGCAGTGCAGCCCCTCGAATTGCTTCTTACTGACGGAATAAAAACAAAATATCCGCGCACATTTAAGAAGGCAGAGCATGTAGGCGGTCGTGTGCATGCTCGGCCGTGCTCGGCCGTGCTTATTGCTGGACGCAGCGATTCTCGGAGCATAAGCTCGCGCAACTATTCCAATTTCTATGTGCGTGCGCGCAAAGTTTTCGTTTTCTTGCTGATTCTTATGCACAGTCGATCGAACATCTGCAAGCCTCTGTTTTTGGGGTCTGGATTTGGGCTTGGTTAAACTCAAAGAAATTGTAGAAGCGTAGACAGCAAAGAGAGTTAGCTAGTAGCTAGCGGCTGTGAAAAGATGCGTGACGTTAATGGCAGCCGGGTTGCCACTGGTATTGCAGTGTAGCGGTTGCGCATCATGATGCCGCAGACGAGACGAATTCGACAAGAGAGGCTCCATGATCGAGAAATTAAGCGGCCGGTATGTAGGGAAAATATCTCCAAAAGAATTGAAGCTGGATTGTTCCGGCTAGGAATCGACCGCGCTTAGCGCACGGAAGCACGCAGTCTGTGCTCAGCTTTGAGCGCGCGCTCTCTGGGCTTTGCACTGCAAAGCCAATTCTTCCTTTTCGAAGCTTCGTTCGCCTTTTCCGCTGGCGGCTTTTTGCTATCTGTTCTGCACAACATGCAAAACGGATTCATGTTACACCGCCACAAGAATTTTGCGGCGTTCTAGAACCAAAACGCAGCTCCGCGTTCAAGCACAGCTTCTGTTGTCTTCGCGATTTGAGTCCGTGCAAGGCCATTTAAAGCAAGATGTTGTCCCCTCCATCTGTTCTTCTTTTGCATAGGTGTCATGCAAATGTTGCTCATGGCCACTCACGAACGCTGAGGACTCGATCCTCAGATGTGGTTTCTCATGCGCCGCTTGAAGCGCTGGTCAAGTGCTAAGCACACTTTCAATGCCCAAGCATCACAATCGCCCAGCATCTACCAAGCTGCAAATATCGTCCGTCTACACTAATTTCGTCCGGAGGCGCACAGGTGAGGAACGTCTACATCATAAATCTGCTAGCTCTTGTCGAGGCCTGGTAGTGGAAAATACCTGCAGAGTTCTTGGTCGACGATCTTAAACGGCTACTTGCAGTGGTATATACGTTTCCTTTCATCTAGTGGACCCGGCGCGGGACAATAGAGAGTCAGAGATGAGGCTAAGAATGTGACATACAAGATTCCACAAGGTCTGCATATCTTCTAAAATTCTTGCGTGTAGTCACTGACGGGCTGGGCTGTCCTCGGTTGTTGAAGACGTAGTGCAGTTGATGCCAATCATCATTCCAAGCATTTAAGGCACGAGGCCCCCTTTCGACCTCCCTCGACCCGGACACGGGAATTGAAAGCGAGGGCGTCGCTCTGCTTTGCAAGTGTGACGTTTCTGGGGCTTCGATGCTTCTCCTTTTCTCAATTTTCGGTGGGCCTTTGACAATCAGACTTGGATGTGGGCTGTAATAGTCTCACGACTAGGTGTTTTTAGAGTACCAACTGGTTTACGTTTACCCTTTTGATCAAGAAGGACGTTTCTGCTTTGAAAGCTTATACTTATACAGCCACTTACGGTGCTCACAGAGCGTGCAGTCTAGGTCGCTTCCGTTCAGGGCATGCCAAAGAAGAAGGCGTTTGCTCTTTAAAACGGAAGGATGGAATGCTCGCATGAAATTTTACATCTCATGATCTAAACAACACAAGCGATGCTGGGGACTCGGTCCTCAATGACATCCGCTAATCCATTGGATCCACTAGTGGAAGCGCATGACGATTGGAAGACACCCGTTTGACGCTTAATGCATTCTTAACAATTGACTATGGCCAATAATTGAGAAGTTCTTTCCTCGCTTCCTTATGTAATCAGAACCTTCTATCTGGCCCAGGATCACGAAGACTCGCTCCTATTTTGCGAGGTCGAGTACGCAGCCGTGATTAAATTACTTTTCACAATCTGCAACGCCGATGGCCTGCTTGCGACTCGATAGCGTGCCTGAAGAACTTCGGATCTGACCGGAGCTCGCAGCTACATATGGCACATGTCTGCATGCAAAGATTCGGGCAAGTGCTTCTTGAAATGGCTTACAAAGCTTTGAATCCTGACAAGCTTTCTCACACTATCGTGAGCAACTCGATTCCAAAACAAGAACGTTCCTAATGAGGCAGATATGAATCTCCGGCTGCTTAGCTTGTAATACAGATATTCTTTGCGAAGGCAGCATGTTTCATGAATTGTTGGACCGACTTCGTTTGCTGCAATGGCACTCATCCAGATCTGGCGGCGAAGATACGCCCACCCGCGTTTGCAAACCCACTGCAAATTTGTTTTGTGCTTCGGATGCCAGAGGTGTTACTTTCGTTATTTAAATTACTACTGTTTGATTCGCCTTGAAAGACTAGCGTTTGATTTTGCGCGGTGCAAATCTCTCGGCTAGGACGACACTGCGATTGATGTTAAACTGGCGTCGACAGGCATCTGCGAGAGCCGAGATGCAGTACGTTGTCTCCGACTATTGCAGTGCTTCTCCGTGTACTCATTAGAGGCAAATAGGCTTAGGAAACCCCTAACTATGCCGTACGAATTCTATGTCAATGTGTTCTCAGTTGTACTACAGCAGTGACTTGGGCATACATTTGTACGGCATCTGCAATTATCCATACGAAGTACGACGGCCACCAAAGGGAAGTAAGACTTCCTTCTGCACTTTTGGGCTGTCCGAACGGACAGAAGATATCGCTTACCAACGGGTCTTCAAAATCTTCGTAACCACGAAAGTCACCTACGTGACACTGGCTCGCTCTTGATGAAAGGCAGTATTGGTGTGGTAACCCTATTCCCGCGGCTGATACTGTGGGCGGCCGCGCGCCGAGTACACTTGCTTGGCGCCTGAGAATGGCTCGGACCTTTGATTTATTGCGCCGCTCAGCTTCCATGGCCCAAGTACCTCGCGGCGCGCGCGCGCTGAGAAGGCGCGGTCGGCCGCGGCCCTGCCGCGGCGGTAGGAGTTGTGGGCGGCCGCGCAACCAATGCAACGGCGCCGCGGCAGAGGCCGGCGCGAAGCACTTGTGGATTTGGCGTAGGCCTTGCATGGACAAACCCGGAGGCACTTGTTACAAAATCCTGTACGTCGTAGTCCGGAAAGGTACTTATCAACGCTCTCGCGACAAGCGGCTGTCGTCGGGGCAAATTTCGACGCCCATCTGTATGGACGCGTGGCTTGCTTGAAGCGAACAGATTCGAAGGCAGCTTCACGCCTTTGGCTCGCAAACCTTTCCCAGATGTTTCGGCAGGCTTGCCTTCGCTTATTGACTGTGAAACTCTCTTCGCTGACAAATGATCTGCGAAGGGCCCGGCGAAGGGTTTGCTCTCTAGGATGGAGTTTTTGTTACATCTGGCGCTCCAAGTGTATCTATCTTTATCTATCTGAGGCCAGGAACTTTGATTTGACTCTTTATATCCGTCTTATTTCTTGAACCAGCCGCGTCAGATGTGGTTCCCGGAAAGCCAAGACGATAAAATGTGGCGGCTATAACAGAGTGCAGTTGAGCTTTGGCAAGCCGTTTGCCAAGCTGATGTTTGGCTGGTGCGCATGCCGAGTGGAAAAATTTCTGCACTAAAAGACAAAGCGTATTCGAAAGCTTCGATTTTTATGTCAGTCAGTGACAGCAATGTTTTGTTCGAAATGAAGCGAACTGTTGGGTTTCTTATCGCTTTGATCTTTGCAGAAGCTGCGGTTAATCATACGTCATCCTTCGTTCTGGAAAAGGTGATATCTTCCAAGACCTTAGAGGCCATTGCTTGCATGTCTTTAAAATTTTGGCATGATGAGGCTGCTAGTGGGCGGTGGAAGTCTAGACCCACTAGTATTTCTGGTTGATGATATTTTACAGGATGGCCCCTGAAGAGTTCCCGAGTATGTAGCCATTGCCTTGAGCACTTTCGAATCTGTTTGTACAGAGCGGTCTTGGCGTGCTCACAGCCATTCGATCGGCCGTAATAATTCCCCAGGTCGGAGCGCGCTTTAGCAAACTCCCGTTTTTGAAGTCGTGTCTTTGGCTTGCAAGGTCCAAAGATACGACACAGATTGCCTGAGTGCTGGCGCTCGTAGGTCTGGCAGTGACGCCACTTGATACGTCGGGATCTTTGAGAAGGACCCATTCTCTGGCCCACGAGTCCGTCTGATGCCAAACATTAAATCTGCATTTATATTCCGCGGTCGTCTTTGCGATAATCTGCACATCATCTTTTGCGGTTTGCAGATCTTAAAGGAAGATTTGGAGGCGCTGTTCTTTTCCGAATCCAGGTTTGGTCGTCGGTCCGTCTTCTTCCTATTGAAGTATGATTCTGGCTATGACAGATGCGCGGACGACGTCTCAGTATTGCATGAGACGCCAATTATGGCAATCTCTCTTTGTTACATGAGCCGAGACTGCATGTTATTGCCTTGGCTAGCATCTGATTCGTCACTCGAACATCTGCATATATGCCTCTACTACATGATTTTATCTAACGTGCAGCTGTGCAATTTTCTCGGGTGTTCCTCCCCCGTCGGCTGCACCGCAAAAACGATTTTGAAAGCATCACACATTCAGATGCGTTTACCATCCTAAAGGGTTTGGACCTCGTACTGCTGCAACTTCTAGCTTTTGACAGCCCCTCGAACTGCTTCTCGTTGACAGTTACACAATATGCGCGCACATTCAGGAGCGCAGAGCATGTAGGCGGCCGCGTGCTCGGCCGCGCTCCGCCGTGCTTACTGCTGAACGCTTGCAGAGCCCATGAGCTCGAGCACTCAGATCCCACATGCGCGCGCGCAGGGGTTTGATGCTTGTCAAAAACCTGTCAAAATCAACACAGTTGATTGATTACCGCAAGCCCTTCCTTTCTGAGTGTGGGCCCGGCCGGGTTTGGACTTGGTTAGATTTAAAACTAGCCAAAATTAGTCGGCGGCTAGGAGAAAGATGCGTGACGTTGATGGCAGCCACTTGCCATTATCTGGGGTTCTCTTTACGCACCATGATGCCACAGACCGTATGGATTGACAAGAGAGGCTCCATGATCGAGAAAACGGCCACTATCGTAGAAAAGAATGAAGAGGGGTTGTCCCGGCTCAGAATTGAGCGGACGCTAGACGCACGGCAGCACGCAATTCGTGCTCAGCTTTGAACACGCTCTCCCTGGGCTTCTCGCTGCAAAGCCAAAGCTTTTCATTCGAGGCGTCTTTTGCGTATTCTTCCTGGCGGCGTTGTGCTATCTGTTCTGCACGACTGGGCTACTTTCGAAGCGCCACCAGAAGTTTGCGTTCGACGGACGTTTCTGAGGCGTCTTAGAGCCAAAAATGATCAGCTTTCACTTGAATAGCGTGAGATTTGGTCATCTTCGATCTGAATCCGGGCAAGGCCAGTCACAGTAAGCGTTCGTCTCTCCCGTCTGGTCTCCGGCTGCATAGGTTTTATGCACTTGTGGCTCATGATCATACCGCTCACGTACCCAATTGAAGACTCAATCCTCATAGGTAGTTCCACTGGCTGAAGCGGTTGAGCAAGTTCTACGTCGGACAATCGCTCGAAGTTTGGCCAAGCAATCCGTCTACCTTACTTTCTCCCGTCCGGAGCACATATGAAGCACATTTGAACCATGAAATTGCTAGCACTTTCCGAAGCCTGGTTGTGGAAAAAGACGCCTTGCCAATCTTTGGTCGACGTTCTTGAGCGGGTCCTTGCAAGAGAATATACGTGCCGAGAATTAGGCAGATCCGGCGCTGAACATTTACAGACTCAGTGATGAGGCTAAGGATGTTACACCTGATCCCACAAGACTCATCGTGTCCTGTGAGAGTTCCGCAACGACGTCTGCAATGACGGGCGTAGTGCAAGTGTTGAGCCTTTTTAGATTCTGGATGTTGAAGGCACGAGGTCGCCTTTACTTTCGACCTCCCTCGACTGGCGGACACGGCATTCAAAAGCGAGGGCGTCACTCTGCTTTGCAAGTGTGACGTCTGTGGGGGCGTCGATGCTTCGCCTCACTTCAACATTGATTGGGCCTTTGACACTGGAAGATGTATGTGTGGTGTACTATGTAAACCAGGACTTGACCACCAGAAGGTTGTACGTGTTTCGGTTCGAATTGAGAATGACATGTTTACTTAATCAGCCTTTTTGTCTGCAGACACTTCGGCGTGCAGAATAGGTCGCTTGCGGGCAAGGCACGTTAAAAGAAGAGACGTTTGCTCTTCAAAACGGAACAGATAGAATCCTGAAATGAGATGTCGTTTGCAGCTCATGACTTGAAAGAAGTTACAGGCGATGCTGGGGACCCATGGTCTCCAGTCAAAATTGGAATTGTCCAATATCAGTTGAAGCGCCAATAAGTACGTCCCAAATTAACACGCGCCCAACGCCTTTTGACATGTTTAACGTCCGGGACCAACTTCAGTCACTGCCCAATGTTTCCTCGCTTCCTTTCCTTCCGGACGGATTCAGAACACATGGATCAGGATCGGACCAAAAATTACCCTCATTTAGCAAGGCCAAGCACGCTGTGATCACACCACCTTTCAACGATCTTTGGACGCCAATGGGCTGGTTGAATGTCTTAAGCGTGCCCTGAGATGTTCGGACTTGACAGGGAATCGTAGCTACATCTTGCACAGTTTGCACTCAAGGAACTGGGCGCCGGTCCTGCTTGGATTGGGTTACGAACTTACTGCACTCTTGGACCTGACGAGCTTTCTCGCGCTGTCGTGTTCAACTTTGTTCCCGAAAAGCAAACGCTCTTAATGAGGCAGGTAAGCATTTCCTGCTTATAAGGCAAACTTTCGAAGCAGAAGTGACATGTTTGCGACACTTTTTGGACCGACCTCGCTTGCTTGTTGGCACTCACTCCGATCTGGCGGTGAAGATACGCACACCCGAATTTGCAAACCCACTGCAGTTTTGACATTTTGTGACTCGGATGCCAGATCTGTTAACGTGATCTATTGACTCTACAACTGCCTTCATTCGCCTTGAAATGAAAGCCTAATTTTTTATTTTGCGCGGTACATCGCCTCGGCTATGACCAATTTGCGCTTGGTGTTGAACAGGCGTCAGCAGCAGGATTCAGTGGACCCATCATCTGAGCCGAGATGCAATTGTCTCCGTTGCGCTCACTCGGTGTTTTAATAGCTTAGGAGACCCGATTTTGGTGCGAAGAAATCTGCCAACTTGTTCTCAAGTACTGTACCACAGCAGTGGTGGCATCCAGAGAACCATTTGGGGGCAATCCGAATTACACGCCAACACGTCACATAAGTACGACGGCTTCGGAAGGGAACTTCTATGGATTCCTTCTACTCTTTCGGGCTGACCAAGCGGACAGAAAAGATCGTATACCAACGGGTATTTATCTGAAAGCTCCGTAACCACGAAAGTCACTTACGTGATACTGGCTCGCCCTCAGTTGATGAAAGGCATTGAAAGTGCAGTTAACTGGTTCGCGCAGCTGATACTGTGAGCGGCCCGGCCGCCCGCCGAGCGCGGTTGCTTGGCAACAGACATAATGGCTCGGCCATTCAATCCACTCGGCGCGGCGCGTGCCCACTGGAAACGCGCGGTTGGCCGCGTGGTGCGGCCGCGGCGCGGGTAGAAGTTGTGGGCGCCGCGCAACCAATGCAGCGGCGCCACGGCCGCGCCGGCGCGAGGCAACTTTAGTTTGGGCGTAGGCCTTGCCTGGAAAAACCCGGAGGCGCGTGTCACAGGAGTTCTGTACGTCTTGAAACGTGATTGTCACGCGTACGACTGTGACGCTTTCGCGACTAGCGGCCGCAGTCAGGAAAACTCGAAGCCCATGTTAGATTGGTTGGTCTGGAAGCGTGGCTAGTGCATAGAGCCAAAGCATTCGAAGGCAGCTTCAGTTCTTTGCCGCGCGAACCTTTATTGAATGTCTGTTGCAGGCTTGCCTCATTTTTGGCTGTGAACTGACCCGTTTCGATGACAATGTGATTTGCAAAGGGCCCGGCGAAGGTTTTGGGTCTCCTTTAGAATAGAGGAAGGATTCTTCCGCAGAATCCGTTCAGGCGAGACGAGCAACGCTTTCTGAGTCTGTTTTCATACCCCGAACATTGAATTGAGTGGCTTTTTTGGGTACCTTCTGAAATGTGGACTTGCCGTTTTAATACTGCATATTTGCTGGCGGGCGAAGAATCTTGCTAAGCGGTCAACTTACCTTTAGAATGCAGAAGTGCCTTCACATGTTGTCCTTTGTATGATGATTGCATTTTCCTGCCAGCGGCAACGGCAATACGGCGGTACAGAAAGGTGGCATGATCGCTTGCTAGCAGTACCAATGGGACTCTCCGCTGTTGCTTCCGACTCAGGTCAGTACTTTGGTTGGCACTTCGAGGTGGGTCTCCAAGACCAAGACCCATCTTGGTTTGCATTTCAGTTCTACTGCTCGCTTGACTTGTTTTTGGGCTGTCGATTAGTGGCAGCACTACAGGTATATCCAAAGATAAATGACGGCTATGATCATTGCGCCGGTCTGGCCTTTAGTTGGCCAGACTCCGGACTTGATGGTTGGAGAAGCCGTTCTGCATGCTCATACCGTTTAGCGTATTATGGCAATCCACGGGTTTGCTTCATCGTGATTGAAGAATAAATTCACTGAAAAACTTCGTCCCCTGGTTGGAAAGTCGTCCATGAGCAGCTGTCGAGTTCGGGATTGTCTTCTGACGGCATCAGGAGTTGGCCGCGGCTCTTCTCTCTTCTTATCTCTCAAAGCCGATCAAGTCAGTAAAGTTAATTGCTTTTCGACGTTCGAGCGCCGTGGGCTTAAGTGGGAGTGAATGCCGAGATCCTCACACGGCTTTCCTGATCTTTGATGATTCTTAATATCAATGGCCTTGAAGAACAACTTGCTTCTGGCACTCTTCGCCTTTGCCACGGATGCATGGACTGTGATCTTGCCGAAGCCGCAGAATCTTCCATCTTGCAAGGCCTCAGCACATGAGGGTTAGAACGATCCTGTCGTCAACTATTAGTTTGTGCTTCTGATCCTGCAAATCTTTGACCCACGGGCTCGCTTCTAACCGGCGGTTGTACGGAAGATCGCTCGCCTTTCGGGAAACTCAGCCGAAAGATCATGATCAGCTTGCGTGCTTACAGCATCTTGATTTTCCCAAGAAACCATTCAAAATTGCAGCTGGCACCCACAGCTTCAACATCCTATTGAAGTATCGTTTTTCTCCACTAGGGTTGGGCGGCTTGTGACTCTTTGGTGATCGCGAGACAGGAACGAGCCGCCGATTCGCTTATGCCTATAGAGCCATAACGATGCGCCTTTTCATTTGGACCTTCATAAAAAGGCGTACTGAGGCGCACGAGCCCGTAAGAAGCCTCCTTGGAAACCACGAGTCGCTCGGTTGAAGTTGTTTTTAAGTCTTTGATGTTGAGTCTCTCCAGCTTTTCTGGTTGGAGGACCCAGTGAGGGCGTCGAGCAACTGCACACGATGAGCACGAGACGCGCCGTATGCGTCTGCTTCTGCAGAAGCGAGTATTAGCATGATCGGTTGCTTGCCGCTAAGTACTTATATGGTCGACATTCACATGTTCCTAGCAACCGCTCAGTCCGCTCTGGATCTGAAACTCCCTGTGTGTCTTCCTGAGGCCGAAAGGTGTTTCTCCCGGCTCAATTTAATGGCTGCTCAAGCCGTCAATCAGGTCGGCCCCGAACGCCTTCGAGATTTGTTGAAAAGGGCGGCTATGACAACTAGCGCCGTGACATTAGGCAAGCGGTTTGCCAAGGAGCGGGCGTTACTGAAAGCCGAATGGACAACGTTGGCTCTGAACTATGAGATTATCGTGGTCTTGTGCAGTTTGAAAGAAATAGTCAAGAAAAATTTTAACCTAACCGGGAAATAATCACGGGGCTTCTCATACATTGTTCTTGACCTCCGCAAGAAACCTTATTGGATCGTCATGAGTCCCCCAGTGAGGGTCTTGGACAAGAAAGTTTAAAGAATCTTGTAGAGCCGCAGCCAGATACTGGTCATGCGAGTGTGGTAAGATGGACCTGTTAGTGGGCGGTACCCGCCTAATAATCCAGTACTTCGCTACTCCTGCTGGTCGAGCAACTTCGGTAAATGGGCGCCCAAGTTGTCGTACTCTATCCCCGAATCAGGAGCTAGTGCTCGAAGCGCAGCTCGATGGACAGCAAGAAAGCTCGCTGTAGAGGCTGACGCGGTCTGATCGAAACCTCTCATGAACATCAAAACACCCGGCCCATGAATACAGACCCATCGCAAAATTTCCAATAAACCGACCAGGTGCCGCAGACATGCCGACCAGACAGCTTTAGTGCCGCACGCGTGCCGTTGACTGCTGCCCACCTGCTGCAGCCCACCGTTCGGCACTCTGTTTGCCGCAACAAGTGCCGCATGATGCCGGCAATGTCTATGGCTGCCGGACGGCCTCATGTTTGTGCCGTACAGGCAAGCCGTCACGTTCGTGCGCGGCAGCCGATCTCCGTGCCAGCTTCGCCGGCTGCCGTGACGGCTCGTGCATATGCCGCACGCAATACTGCCACTTTTCAATAGTGCCGGACACATGCCGCCCACCGTGCCGCCACTGTATCACTCGGTACCGGTTTGAACACGGGACGAGGCTTGCACACGTTACGATGTGTAGCCTTATCCGACCTGTCGGGCGTAAAGTGCGCGCTGGGATCTCTTTAGTTGCTTCAGGCTCAGTGCACATTTAAAAAGTCTGGAAGGGTCTGAGCGTCTTAAACTAAGTTTCCCTGAACTACTAGCCACTGCCCTGCTCGCGAGGGCACTTGGGGATGAAAAAGAGACCTCGGGAAAAGTCGTGGACCCAAATAAAAAAGGAGTGAGTACTGGCGCGCAGTTTACGTTGAACATGGTGATACCGCTATGCAGCGTAAACTGTGCGCCAGAAGGCGAAACCGAGAAAAGCTACATTGAGATGAGAATCGAACCCGTCATATTTCGATCGCAGCCTAAGAAAACCAGGCGCGCTACCACTAAGCTACTATCGATTGCGGCAGGGACAAGTAAACATTAAATTTATATATTGTTGTTATCTACCGGTCGGCCACTGTCAATTTCCGGGTGAAATTTGAGCGGCCAACCTAGGGCCTTGCCCGCGTGTCGTGTCGCCAACCGGTCCCTATCCCCGGACCGCACCGCGGTCGGTCCTGTGGCGCCTCCCGGTCCATACTACTCAGAGTGGTACATACCTGGCCTAGGGTATGTACCGACGATCTGCGATCTCTCCATCCGCCGTCGATGATCGCATCGACGGTCGGAGTTCAAAATTCGGGCCCGTGGCCAACTCAAATAGGTAGTTCAAATTCAAAATTCGACTCACTCAGTCACTCACGCAGTGACCTACCTACCTACCTAGCCTGGACTCAACCTAGGCCTAGATTCGACACATAATATAGGCCTAGACTCGACAGTGAAGTAGGTCGCTAGCTAGGTAACCCATGACTCGGGCGCCGTGTTGTAGGGCGCCACATGGCGCGGGCCTTCCAAGTTACCTTCAGATTTCAGTGCAATGACACCCTGCAACGGCATTGTCCGTGTGCGTTAATAGAGCAGCGGAGCAATGGCGGCCGGGGATCGCAGATGTCAGACAAGAGGCGGCTGACTTCCAAATGGAGCGCAACATGTGGAGACAACCCCAAAGGAAAGAGAGCATATGCAACATTATGCGGGCATTATGCTCGGCTTCCAGAACTCTTAATCAAGCTCTAGCTAGATAAAGTAAGAGATTCAGGTAGATGCGAGTCTTTTGAAGATGGCACCGGATGCCGCAGTGGCATAGTAAGTTACCGCCATTTGCGTACGTGCAGGTGACTCAAGTGGATTCTCTGAAGAATTGTGTGAGAGTTGTTCATCTTGACTGTCATCATTGCAATGTTTGCTGATAGAGTTCTCATGTACAAACCAGCTTTGCAGCTTGATATTGAGTTGGATCATTCCCACTGATTACCTCAATCGCTCATTTGTCTGCTAATTGTACATTGCAGGATAAGCATTGTTGTCAATCAAGGTCTGCGTGATGATCAAGAAAGGCAACAATTGAGGGTGAGACACGAGTTATACTACCTTGTCAAGCGTTGACGGTAGTATGTAGGTTGATCTCAATTGATGTCTTGACCAATTACGTGAGTGCCTGTCATTTTCAATGTGTCTTTGCTGCTGGCGCACAACTTACGCTGGTGAGGCATATGGAGGTTTCAGCGTAATCTGCGCGCCTAGACTCATTCGAGCGCATTATCTCCGCAGGAACGCGGGAGCAACGCTTATGAAGGAGCTGTTATGTAAGTTCTTAGAGCCGTTATATTTGAAGGAAGTTTCTACTTTGTTGGTAGCAGATCCATGTTGCAATAAGCGGAGGAAAACTGAGCGAAGCAAAGCAAAGTTGGAGCCCCCCTGAGCGGAGCGAAGTCGGGGCGGAAACTTCGCTTTTCTGAGCAAAGTTTTCCGGAGCAGTACCGCAGGGCGGAAGTTTTTGCAGAAGTTTTGGGCATTGAGAAAGGCTTTTCGTGCATTCTGAGAGCATCGTGGCGTCCTAAGTGTCCTAGGCAAAAACATTGTAGCTAGTCGTTTTATAATATGCAATTTCGTCGTTTTGCGCAAAGTTTACGATCATCATCCATTTCGAGGTTTCTGCGTAAACTTTGCGCTGGTCCTCGGAATGTTGCCTATGCCGGCCAATCCCTGTGTCTTGCCGTGTCAATG
>DF237877.1:0-23188 GCA_000708835.1 Klebsormidium nitens | reverse complement strand
TTGGAGAGTGAGTACCTATACTGGTCAGTACGTGAGTTGGGCTGCATTGGGCTGCAGCCTCGAGCCGGGCTACTAAGGTACAGTACGGTACCGTGGCTGTACTGCCTATGCTTATCAACAGGGAACAAAATCTGATACAAGAGTATCCGGCAAGCACCAAGCCGCCGCTGATGATCACTGGCGGCAGGCCAGTGCCACTCTTGAAACTTGAGAAGCTGCTGGTACCTTTGCTGCGCCCTCAGCTTCCGACGCCACTGAGTCAAGCTGAGTTCACTCAGCCAGGGAACTGTGTGCAGCGCGCCCTCCTTAGTCGAATTGCCTGACAAGGACCATGTCGATGCAGGCCACACTAGAGCTCACGAGGAGGATTTTCTCAGATCCAAGCAGCAGGGCTCGCATTGTACGACCCGCAATCTCGCAAGGCAGATTTCTTTAGCAGTCCGACGCTGCAGTCTGCCACCACGTTGCAGAGAACAAATTGGTGCGGCCAACAGCACGCATTCAGAGCACCATGCGTTGATCACTCACTCGCATCAGCTCAATCAGGGCTGTAACAGCTCCACAAGCTCCCAAACAATCTTCGATGGCTATAGAAGACATGAATGGGGAGGCATTCAAAGACTTCTTGAAGAGAAGGCGACGTGAAGATGGTCAGACAGAACTCCAGTTGGAGATTGATGTAAGTTCGAGCTACTTGAAGTTCCAATCCAGCCCACCATGAAACAAATTTGAGCTGAGACATACCGCTGGCAGTCCATGCATGTCAATAATCATTGTGGTAATGTGAGCTCAAAGACTGATTTGATCAGCTTATCATGCATCAACTGGATCATGAGAATACTTACCAATAATCCATTCAGCAAAGTGACCATTGTACAACAGCTTGCTATCCAAGTCAGATTTTTTAAGCAACTCCATGCGGCAAGTCTATCTAGCCACTTTCCTTGGGCCTATATTGCATTGATCCTTAAGTAGGACTTTGGTATCCAACTCCAAATTCATTGTTGCATGTACAAACGACCAGTTACCAAGAAACACTGCGATTCATGGAACAGCTTAAAGTACTCTGCAACATCTTCCTTCGCCTGTTCTTCCCACAGTGTACTTTTTGTTGAGCAAGTAGAAGCTAGTCAGCGCTCATCCTTGTCATAGCAGCCAGCAATCTATAAAAACTACGTCAAAAATCTACTTTCCAACTCCTGCCATGGCGTTTCGATCTCATTTTCCTGAAATGTAATATTTGCTGCTGAGAAATCTTCACGTGGCTGCTAACATCCAATTTGTACTCTGGCCTGCCGGCCCACATAGAAGGTTGCTAGCTCTAACAATGCTTCTGTCCGCTCGTGGCACACCCGCTATCGGAGCCGCGTCTCACGAAGGTGGTGGCTGCTTCAACTCTTTCTGTCGCTTGATATGAATCGCCTCATTCATCCTTTGCCGTGAATCGTGACCAGGCATCACGGGCTGCAACGAAAAAGTACCGTACATCGTCGCCCTTCTTCCCAGGGGCACGCATGGCGAAGAACTCGAAGGCTTTGACAGTCATGCAGTACTTGTCTGCCCGGCCTCTTCCCACCAAACGTCTCTGGAAGTCTTTTCCTTCCTCAAAGTACTTCTTCAACATCCTCAAGGCACTGATCCGCGAACAGTACTCGAGGAATGGCCACGCATCGTCAAAATCGATCGGGAACCGATTTCCTCCGTCATCGAACGCCTTCCAGAGGACGAGTGTCAGCAACTCATTCATCCGCGATGTATCCATCTCAGAAAAGGGTAGGGCAGCTGCGACGTACACAGGAGTTTTGAGTATTGGGCGTACGGCTTTCCGATATTCTCTTGAGGATGTTGGAGGCTCGCCTTCTTTAAGACTCTTCCTCGGAGGTCGAAGGCTTCCCTTCCTTCGCTGAGCGTCCGCCCATCTTGCATTAGGTACCAGCTGCCAACGAAGCTATGGACGAATCTGACGGCACCGGGAGCTTACCCGACAGATGCGCCCCTCAGTCGAGCGCCACGCCCAAGAGCTTCCCAACCAAGTCCGCGAGGCTTGATGGGATCGAAGAGCGCATGGTCATCGACGCCGGAGCCGGCGAGGAGGGCAAGCATTCACAACCGGTATTATTGCGCGCATCTTCCACTGGCGACTTTCAGAGCCGCAACACAATTCGTCCACTGCAGATTCGACGGACCAGGACTCATCTCCCAAGGACCCTGCCAACAACAACAGGCCGTTATTTTTGACGAGCTTCGTCAAGGCTCTAATCGAAGATACCATGTGGCATCTCGTGCCTGATGCATTCGATTTGAGGGTACTTTTCTGACGCAGCGCGCTCTCCTTCTCAGGCCCAAGCGGACGATTCTTCCCGCTCCGAGTCGGAGCCCACCTTGGTTTTCAAGAGACGAGGCACCAAGCGCAAGAAGGTGCGTACCTCGAACTGCCGCGCTCGCGCATTCGGTCTCTCAGCCTACAGCAGCGCCCCTGTTCAAGCACGCTCGCCTTGTTACTAGCTGATGCCGAGGTGCTGTCTGAATCTGGAGAACACACTGCGGGTCATTGACAGGTGAGCCGAAGTTTCGTTGCACTTCCTCAGAGGAGCTTACGCAAGACAGTTGAGCCGAAACCTCATCTCTTTTCAGAGGAGCTTACGCTAGATAGTCATGCAGAAGCCTCATCTCATCTGCTTAGAGAAGCATGCGCTAAGCAGGAGAGGATATGCACGCACTTGGTTGTTTGCAAGCGTCTGCTCCATCCATCTGAAGTGTAGGACAGGAAAGTTTCTTCGATGTAGGACTTCAAAGTCTCTCAGATGGGTTGATATCAATAAAGTTCTTCCAATTGTTTGGTGTCCTCTTCTGAATACCGTTTGGATGTTCTCTCACATTCTTGCACGTTGTCGTTTGCAGGACAAGCGGGGACGTTCTGAACGAGTATCGTGGCCACGTAAATAAGGTCAGTCTATTGACCTTTCGGACTGATCGCCTCATTGAATCTCATGAAAGACTTTTGTTTGAAGAGCCTCATTTGTCTGTTCTAAGTCTTTGTGGAGAGCTCGAGCTTGATTTCCGGAAGTGGACATGATGACCGTTTTATTGTCATCCTAGGCCCGTGCTTTGGCGCGGCTTTTGCGGACAAACACGACTGATCCACTCCTGACTCAGGGCCTTCCCTATATGCTTGCTGGAATTTAGCCTCCTCTGGATGCCTCGTCTCTGTGATGGAGATGCCTGCAAAGTGTCTTTTTCCTTTTCAGTCACTCTCCTTCAAGCACAAATTTGAAGAGCACGAAATCAGTCCCAACAAACGTCTCTTTCATGCAAACGGGTGATCCGACAAGCTATAAGCGCTGCCCTTGTCTGTTTCTGTTCCATGTCCTCCCACTTGCTAGTCAAGCACTCTGCTGGAAGCAATATCTCGTAGCTACGCTTAGGCACAGGTTCCCATCTGATTGTCTTGCCTCGTTTCTGCTTCTTCTGCCTCGTTTCGTGACAGCTTCTTCACATGTCGATGCCTACATTCGTATCCAACTTTGCCTGGTGTCTTTGCCCCGTCTTTCGCTCTTTTGCCTCGTTTCAAAACAGCTTTTTCACATGTTGAAGCTCACACTTCCTTTCAACTTTGCCTGGTATCTTGGCGTATATTGGTTCGTTGGCCTCGTTTCACGACAGCTTCTTTCCACCTTGCTCACTTTCTAAGCCAACTTTGCCTGTTATCTTGGCGCCTCTTGGTTCTTCTGCCTCGTTTTACAACAGCCTCTTCACACGTGTCAAGTCACTTCTGCCTGTGTCTTTGTTTTCGAGAAACATTTTAGCATGCACCTCGTTTTGCAGTCGTACAAAGTGGGCAACTGCTTCAGCAACGACGATGCACATGTGCTGAGCGGCTCAGAGGACGGGCAAGTCTTCGCCTGGACTTGGTGGAAGAAGACAAGAGAGCCTCCTTCAAAGCACATGCGATGACGGTAAGTCCCGATTGTCTCTGCTTTGGAGTTGCATTCTCTGCTGATAAGCTGCCTACTTTATGGCTGACAAACCCGGTCTACTCAGGTAGAATTTGTTGTGAAGTGAACGGACAAATGTTTCTTGAATTTGCAAAGCGAAAACAGTGAAAGTGAACACCATGGTGACTAGGTGCGTTGCTCGACTGGTCCATGAATGTGAATGTTTTGCCAATTACAAGGGAATTTACGTAGACAAGATTTCCCCGTGGTGCAGCCTCTGTGTCTAAGCTGCGAGAATGATGCGCAGGCTCTCTCGTCTCTGCCAGGTTTTGGAGACAGTGGTAGTTATCTCTGTTTGTTGTTTCATCAAAAAGTGCCCCCCCACCTTAAAGGAGGTCTACTGTATCTAGCGACCTCCCGTCACGGATTGCTCGTGGCTGTAACGAAATTCCCGTACAGGCGCGTTAATAAGTTTCTGTGCGTTTGCAGGTCACCGGCCTAGCATAACACGCGGAGCGGCCTTATCTTCTCACGTGCTCAATGGACGGCACCGCCAGAATGTGGAAGGCGTGATTACGGAAGGCATCTCAGTCTTCCTAGATCCTTTTCTCAGGGCGAGCTTCCTAGCAATAGTAGGTAATATGCAGAAGGTGAAGCCGCAGAGTTAGTAGTTGGCAATCTCTTGTACAGCAACAGCGAGCTAGTACTTCCGTAGAGTTTGCTTTAACGAAGAGC
The DNA here is from genome assembly GCA_000708835.1 of Klebsormidium nitens. NCBI lineage: Eukaryota > Viridiplantae > Streptophyta > Klebsormidiophyceae > Klebsormidiales > Klebsormidiaceae > Klebsormidium > Klebsormidium nitens. The sequence goes on along the minus strand of DF237877.1, from coordinate 18,518 downwards.
TGCGTTTTAACAGTGTGAGCAAAATCACATCTGGACGAAATTCCAAACTTGACGATAGTGGGATACTATCAAGTAGGGGAAATGATGCACAGCAGTTTAGACTGCGATGAGGAAAAGGGAACGGTGTGCTTGGAACTGGGAAGCACCAAACGAGCTTGACGCCAACTCCCAAACCCCCGAAACCTCTAGAAATGGTTGTCAGGAGAGAGAATTTTTCCAGGGGGACAGCGGAAGACAAACGGAAAGAGTGCACGATGAAAACCTCAAGATAGCCTGCGATGTGCGCATACAAGTTGGGTACACACCGATCAGCCTGCACAACATCCCTCCAGTCTTGGTGCATCGAGGTTAGCGGAGCATTCTTGCTTTCGTCCTTGTTTTTGGACTTGCGTACTCTGTCGAGACACTTGGACATTGTCTTTCAAAGTCCCCACTTAGCTAGAGGGTGCGGGCCTCTCATCGATTCGCGCAGAGCTTGATACAGAGTCCACCGATTACGTCAATGACTTTCTGGAAGGCGTTAGTGCAGACCAGAGCAAGCTAAGTCTCTCCTGCAAACTTATAAATTCCCGAACCCAGCGACATGACCAGAGGGTCTCGAAAGCGAAACACTAAGATAGATGGTATCAGGATTGCGTATCACTCAAGAACCTGAGGGAAGGGAACCTTTCACTTCTTTCCAATCTGATGGACCATCTTCTGCAGACTTGTCTCTCGGATAAGCGAGGAGGGTGCTGCCTGTTGTTTCCTCAGGGCAAAATCTGGCTGCTAGATGTCCATAGTGCCTCGCTCTTAACAGCTCTGGCAGTCTGACGAGGGGATGCCTTCTCCGACAAGGGCTTTGTATCTACGTTCAGGAATCAATTCAAGCAGATTGTCTTTGTGAGATTGCTTGCTATCAACCTTGCCTGCATCCCTATGCAGAGGCCAGTCCTTCCAGCTATGGCCGGCTGCTGAGGCGCTCTGTCATTACTTGGAGGCTAGATACGAAGCCTCTGGTGGCCTGCGAGGGAAGAGAGTTCTAGAGCTTGTTGCGGGGACTGGCTTGGTCGGCATCTTTGCTGCAAAGTTGGGAGCTTCTGTGACTCTGAGCGACCTTCCTGCTGTGTTGGAGAACTTGCGGGAGAATGTGGCGCTAAACCAGGGGAGGTTTAGAGGTAACAAAAAGAGCCATAGCGCAGCTGTCAGCGGTTGTACAGTGGATTTGGTAAGTGAGCAGCTTGAGCAGACAGGGGGTGCTTTGGTAGGAATGAAGCGGACAGATGTAAGAACGGTTTGCATCTTTGCACTGGCGACGCGTTAGCCAAAAGCACAGCCATGGAGCTCAACGGAGGCACACAGAGCTTGAAAGAGAGCTCTCAACATGTTCTAGAACCACTCTTGGAAAAGGCTTCGGGAGGGAATCACGGTATAGAAGTTGAGCCTCTTTCTTGGGGCGTGAGGCAGGACGTGGCTAGACTAGTCGAGCAAGGAGGAGCCTTTGATCTGGTCGTTGCTTCAGACGTTGTGTACTATGATACACTGTTCGAGCCTAGCTAGCATTTAGACAAGAAGTGGACATGGTTCAGACCTAGTTGGGACACCTTCCAGACAAGTTTCAGACAGGCTGGACGGTCTAAAGTCCGAGATTAACCCCAGACTACCTTCGGACAGGACCCAAGGAGTTCAGACAGACTCTGGACAAGGATGGGACAAAAGCCTTTCTCACAGTGCCTCTCTTGCAGACTCTCCGTTGGCTCAGCGGACAAAGAGTAGCCGAAGGTAGCTCAAGGCAACCAGCACCAAGCGAAAAGAAGAGCTTGAATCTGAGGTTGGTCTTAGGAGAGAAGATCCCGAAAGGGGTGCCTCGAGTAATATTGAAGGTGCGAGCAATAGCTGCATGCTAGGGGGTAAGCAGAAGATATTAATAGCACATTTGAGGCGCTGGAAGAAGGACGCAAAGTTCTTCAGACGAGCAAGCAAGTACTTTGACACTCAAGTACTCTACTCACATCCCCCTCCTGATGGAGCCAGAAAAGGTGTAGAGGTGTTTGTGCTGATTCATAAAAGTCGTCAGTGAGAAGCGGAGTGGGCCCATTGTGGACAGCCTCAGCGTTTGTTGCTCAGTTCACTTTCATGCATGCTCTTGAGGACCTTGCATGACTCAGAGGTGCACACACGCGATCATATGCAGTCCATATGTGCTTCTTAATCGCATCTTTCGAAGTGGACTGCCGGCCATGGAGCAATGCCATGGATTTAATGATATGTCGCGATTCACTAGAAAACGCTCGTAAACTATAGTGAGCTAGATTTGCTTCTGGTGAGATTTCTAAGTAGGCCGAGGCATCTAGATCAGCTATCGAAGCAGGTCTCGCCTGCTTCATGCGAAGCTCACAATAATGCATGGCGTGATGTGAGTTACGAGTAAATCATGACTCTTCGCCCAGCTAGCAATTGCATACCACTCGCAGAGTTTCACTTAAGACCTTGGTCCGTCTGCTGCCAGCTTTTCCCATCAGTTGTTGTTGCAAGGCTATCCAACGGTTCTTCTTCTTTCTTGTGTTGCAAAAACCCCTATATAACACCAAGTGAATCGCAGTTTTCCCATTTCAAGTTTTCGACGGGAGATTCACCATAATCTTATTCTAGGGCCAACTACTGCTGAATTGGGCCGAGCATCTGAAACGAAGCGTATACCTCTGGAGTACGACCAATGCTTTTGCAGGATTCCCTAGGTAGCCTAGTGGCAGATGCGATCACGTCCTACAGGTCAGGACTGCTGTACGGCATGCAAGTTATGATTATACGCCGTGGGCAGTCAAAAATCTAGATGTATAAAAAGGATGGGGCGTCTTCGATTGTCCTGGTCTCGCGACTCGCGGTCTGCATCCTGTTGCGAGTCTCCTGTTCAAGTTCCAACTTTTGACTAACAAGACCTGATTGCAGATTAAGGGATCGACCAAGGGCGAGCTTGCCCCTTTGTGTTGCAGATCGTCCAGACGGTGGCTTTGTCAGCAATAGTCAGATCGAACCCATATTGGTTGTCGAAGTTCCTTCCTGCCTCGTTCAGCTCTTTCTTATACGAGCGCCGGTTCTGGTCGAAGTACAGGTAGCTCGTTTCATTGTCCGGCACTGCAAGGCTCCTGAGTATGATCTTGCTGCCCACGTAGAGACGCTCGAGAATTGCCTCGACCTCCTCCGGCGAGCCGTAGGCGTTGGCTTTCTTGGATTCCTTCGGCGCCTCCAGAATCTTAAATTGCTCGAAGTCGTTCGCCCTTGCTCGATCCCAAGCCAGCCCCCTCGGCGGCAGCAAGTGGCCGCTCTGATCACAGAGAAACTTCTGCGTCTCGCTGTGCTTCAGGCCTATGACGGAGCCGTAGTGCAACTTTTCGTCGTCGAGCTGTTGCAGGTGGAGGTTCTCATACTCCGAAGAGGGCTGGGCTGCAGAGATGGCTCCTGGGGTTCCGTTCAGCCACCGGGTGATGTACACGGTACACATCTTCCCTCCTGAGCCCCGGTACTGGGTGCTCAAGCAGATGGGCGTCTTGGACGTCACGACTGCAGCAACGAAGCACAACAACTTCTATCCAATTGTGGGCGATCTTATGGAAATTAGCGAAGAATGAAACCGAGGCTGCTATGGCGCGCTTGCATAGACCGTGCGCCACAGCTACGTGGCAATCAAGTGGATGGGCGAAAACAGCTGGCTCTTGTGGTCATAATCGAGGTTCGCAAACCAGAACGGCTTGTGCCCGTAATTTAGAGTGCAATTAAGCAGCGAGAGAAAACAGAAGGAAGAGAACCGTTCGCCAACCAGATCTTCTTTGGAGAATCAGTTACCAGTGAAAATGATCCGGACCTTGAGCATGCCCAGTCGACAGAAAGAACCCATAAGTGGTGGTAATATGGTCCACTTGCAAAAGAAGGCGATTGGGGGTGGAACTCACGTCCAAGCCGACCGTCGTTCACGGCTGCCTCGTAGATCTCTCGCTTTCGGAGTTGTAGGTTTCTGTAGTCCTTTCCAAGCATACTGAGCTTGAGCTCGCCTGTGTCGGTATGGTTTGGGTCCAGGATGTTGCACACTCCCCACGGATACTCGCGGATCTGCGAAGCTTGCAAAAGATTGTTTAGATTGAGGACCGAGAACCGCTGAGATGTATTGGATCACATCAGCCCATCAGCAGCTTTCTCCAGCGAGAGATCCAGATTCGAAAAGCAGATGGAGCAAAAGTAAACACGTGACAAGGACCACTTGACGGCCTATCTCGAGAAGCACCCCGTACCGGGAGGGCCAGGCATGCCGAACCGTGGTTCCAAGTCTGTGCAAAGCTCTTCTTGGTACTGCAGAGTGAACCCGAACGGGCCCCAGGCCGATCGAGGTTTTGTAAACGGTCGGAGTGGAATGAGAGCATCGTGAGGGTTCATTTAGCGGAGCGTTAGTCGAGTTCAGCCTGCTCTGGCTTCAATCTGCACAACAGGTGCAATTCCGTATCTCTCTTACCGGCCAGTAGACTGCCGGATCTTCCTGCAGTCTGACGGGATCGTACACCTTGCTGGCCCCCACGAAGAAGACCCTAGGCGGTTCGTGAAAGCAGCTGATCTCGTTATCTTTAAGCTCCTTCAGCACTACCCGTCGAAAGCTCTCCACCTCACTTGGCTTCCTTGCGGCAGCCAAGTTTGATCTCGACGGTTTGCTCATCGTGTCAGCCTGCAGAATACAAGCCGATCGATGCGTTTATGTGTTGGCCACCGAGAGTATACAGGACGGCTGATACATTCCACTTGAACGAGACAGCAGAAAGCCATTGGTTTGAGCATATGCACTCAACGCTATCGAAAACTAGCTTTGATTTGGACGAAGAGCCATAAAGCTGCAGACACCAAGGTAAAGTTATTGTTGATCGGAGTGCCCTTTCTACACCGTTGTTCCACGTACCTTCCCCACAACCGGAATGAGGGGTGCTAGCTTGCTCAGCTGCTTCATGAACTCGACATCAATCGGCTTGATCCGATGGGGTGCGATGAAGTACAGAATACAAGCGACGCGTTCGTCCTCCTTCTCCACACCGTAGGGTTGGCCGGTGAATCGCTCCTGGTAGACGCGGTGGCAGGACAGCAAGAAGTCGGTCACTCTTGCAATGCTGCACAGAGACCGTACGATCGATTAATGCTGGGTTTCATTGGCAGCAGATGACGTCTTCAAAGCACCCACTTCACTGTCGAACGGCCACTAGATGAAGAAGGCAAGCACCGATGACAAGATCCCAAGGAGGGAGTCTGCGTAGAGTAAACTGTTGCAGGTTCCCCTGTTAAGCTGCCCTTAAGTGTTGGTAGATGGCCTAAGGTAAGACGCTACATCCGAGCTGCGAGGTGAGCATTGGGCAAGAGCACCACTTCCGGCAGCATCAGTAAGAGCATACTAGTTGGCAATCTGTTCATGGAAGCTGCTCTACTTCGCGCTCGGCACACTATCCCTCGACGACAATGCCTGTTGGGCCTCAAACGTCCACACTAGATCAATGTAGGCGCGTGTAGGTCACAATCACCTTCTGGAAACGTCTATGTCGTCTCCCCAGCCTGGAGTGTCTACCATTCGGTAGGTGATGTTCATTGTCTGGTCTGCATTTCTTGTTGCGAAGACACATGATTGGTCAATGGCCAAGGTGGGAGGCTTCAAGGAACCTTCCTCTGCAGATCCATCATCAGGCGCAACTCCTGCTGGCAGGACAGCTTCTCCCCCCGTCTCGCCTGAGGCAGCGTGGTCCGGCATGATCGGCCTGCCCCCGTTGTACGAAGAGAAGATGTTGTTGATGAATGTTGACTTCCCAAGCCCCGACTCTCCAGCGATCTGCAAGAGCACAGTCCGCTTTTTACCCGCAGGATTCAGCCAACAGCTGGTACTTAGTAGAAATGATTAACAGCCAGCATGATACGGCATGCTGGAGAAACGGACAAATGTGCAGATATTCAGCGTGTCTGTCAAAACACCTTCTTTTCCAGTGCTATAAGCAGATTGCAAATTCATCCAAGAGCAAGAAGGGTCTTTTGATTAGGCCATAGCTCTCATGGGTCCTCTTTTACTAACCTCTACATAAAAGCAACTAAAGTCGACTTCCACATTGCAGTCTTGATAAGCTTACCATAATTTTGAAGGAGTCTTCTACCAGCAGAATCGTAGGTGCGGGGGCACGCTCGATAGCAAATCTAGCCACGTCGATTGGCCGGTCTAACTGGGGCACTGGGGTAGGTGGCCTGCTGCTAGCCGGGGCAACTGCGAAGATCACCCGAGTTTCAACCACCTGAGCCAGTCTGCTTGGAAGCCCGCAGATCTTCCGTCAGGGTTTGATAACATTTGGTGCTTTCTGCTTTCCAAGGAAGCGCGCTCAGAGCACTTATATCCATCTGTGAGACTGTGTGCGAACGTCCTAAACTCAGGCAGTCCTAGCTGGCGCTTGTAGCTCACAGTCAACGCCATATGCATGTGCCTGCCCTATAGCCAATGATTGCGTTGCCCAGATGCATGATATGCTGCGAGGTGATATGCATCGACGCTCCCTCACGTAGACTCACCTGTCGGGTCTTGGGTATTGTCCGGGATGATTGGCGCCATGGCGCTCTTCGGTCGAAGTCAACCTGTTGCACCAATCTAGCAGCAACGTTGAATCTGGACTACTGGCCGCGGGCACCACATGCGTCAGAGCAGTAAGGATCGAAGGGAAGGCTGCGTGCAGCCAGCAAATGAGGAAGCAAGGGCATTGAAATCTACATTGGTCTAAGGACGTCGCGGAGCAATCTCGGACCCCAGTTGGCCTTTCCTGATGACAGCTTGCAAAGTCGCCTTTGGTAGGAACTTGCCTGCTGATGAACGTTGCGCGTGCAGCAAACTATTCAAGGTGGCAGCCCACTGCATGAGCCAATGCTGATCGCGCTTGTCGATCACTCGGATCGTACTGCTATATCTCTTATTGAAGTACAGCTACGGTACTCTGAGCTTCTTCCAAGCAACTTCCTGGTTTCAGGAAGGGGGAGAAAATTGGGACTTTAAGGTAATCAGACGACGAAGGTATAAGTCAAGTCGAGAAGGCGTTGATTTTACTCTCACTTTTACCGTCTGACGTTTGCACTTCCCCTTTCAACTCAGACGTAAAGCTAGCAGCCCCGCTAGCAGCTTGCTTGAAAGGAGCAGCAACACCGTCGTGTAATTTTGGTATACGAAGATGATCATACAGTTGCTGGGCCCTAGCCAATCTGCTGTCAGTACGGAAGTCCCGCAGTCACGATGTAAACCGTTAACCCGCGTCTGATGCTAGCGAGTATACAGCTGGTGCACCCGAGAGTCGTCCGATGAGACGGCAATGTCGTTTCAACGGCGTCGATAGCGCTCTGATGCAGACGAGTTGCGTCATGCAGCAGGTGCGACATGGGCCCGCGGTCTGACAGCTGGCACGTGAAGCTATTGCTTGACAGCAGACCTCTCGAGTAACTTTCAAAATCGGAGAGGCATTTGAGATTCTTAGGTAACAGCAAATATGTACAAGAGCCTGCTACTAAGTACTACCTGTAGCTACAGTAGCGGAGCAACCATGTACGGGACCGTGAAGTTGTCCAAGTTGGGTTTGACTGCAATATTTGAAACAGTCAAGGCTGTACCTTGGTACACTTATGTCGGGACGACGTGCCAGAGGCTCAAGAATGTGAAAGTCTAAATAGGGGCCGCAGCATTGCATGGAGTATGGGGCAGCATGTCGATGGTCCAAGAGAGACCGCTTGATCTCGCCTAGGCAGTCAACGTAAAGACTAAGAGATACTTAGAGCCTTCTGTCTGCCAATAATTCTCCGTCCGAGTCGAGGCCGCAAGCTTCAACCTCACACAGTATCGTGTCATTATGTTAAACGATCAGCAGATGGACGCCGTGGTGGAGTCGTCTCCAGCGAGTAGCATGGAGGGCAGCCCAAGCAACGCAGACGCTTGGCCCTCGAATCCCCACTCTTGGGCGAGCAGCGACCACTCTCGGGAGGACAATGATGTGGCTGCTGCTCAGGGAAGGCTGCAGCGCATCCTGGATCAGTTTAACATGCTGCACGGCTTGCCGGGACTGGCGGAGGAGGGTATTAACATCCCTGCTGTGGTGGTCGTCGGAGAGCAGTCCCACGGGAAGAGCACGGTGCTGTCCCGGATCTTGGGCATCAACCTGCCCGCCAAGAGCGGCATGTGTACGCGCATCCCACTCTTCGTCAAGCTGCGCGACAACAAGGCCGCCAGGGGGGGGCCCGATCAAATCATTTCCTTCGAATGGCAGGGCAGAGATGCACTCAGACATCACCCCAACATCTCCGAGCGTGACATTCCCGAGCTGGTCAATCGAGCAACCCGTGAGCTTGCAGGGTCGGACTCAGCCATCAGTGCTACGGCAGCGACGCTGACGGTCCTCAGGAGGGGCACGCCAGGTGGGTAGAGTGCGAAAGCACCACTGAACTGTCTGCCACTGCACTCCTGTTGGGCTCAGCCTTGCGCCACGTCTGAAAAGAAGCAAGATCTCTAAAGCACATCTTTGCCTAAAATCAGCTTTGTTGCTTACGAAGCACCGCCTGCTTGGTGTTGATCAGCTTGGTAGACGGAAATCCGAGGTTCTACAAAGAGGGGGCTGAAGGAGCATGACAAGAGTGAAAGCTACTTCTGTGGGCAGTCGATGCAAACAAGTTCAGAAACGAAGTTAAGAATTTCCCTGGCCTGCAGATCTCAATCTCATCGACTTGCCGGGTATGGTGGCCCTCGCTGGCCGCGGTGCTCCTGAGAGCATCTGCACCGACATCAAGAATCTCATCATCAAATATGCCGAAAAGAAGGAGAGCATCATGCTGGCAGTCATGCCTGCGGATAGCGACACTCAGATCCACCATTCGCTGGCCCTTGCACGGGAGCTAGACCCGAAAGGGGATCGCACGCTGGCAGTGCTCACCAAGTGTGACAAGGCAGCACCTGACGGTCTCCTCGAGAGAGTCGAGAAAAACGATGCAAGGCTTAGGCTTGGCTACGCCCTGCTAAGGTAAGCAACAGAGTGAAAGCCTTGCCAACGGCTGTCGTCCATACGGAAGCGCACAGATCGTTGTTGCATCTGGTGACAGCGTCATGTGTTGTGCCAGAGCTTTACTGGCGCCCTCCGCATTCCTGATACGAAGAGTCTTGCTTTTGCCAGGAACTTTCGCACCTGCCCGCTTCAGACGTTAAAACTCTTAATCATCTGACAGTTCTGCACTTCTGACGTCAAAGAGCTGTACTCCGTTGTATCCAACTCCGTTGCATCTATCCACTCGACTGGACTTCATCGACAAGAGTTTGACTTCATGATCATGATGTCGAGGTAGCCTTCTGTGGTCCTGCTCGTAGGAACCCGGAGATTCGTGAGGGCCGCCATATGGACTTCGCACAGGGCATCAAGGACGAGGAGACTTTCTTCAACAACCACGCCTCCACTTTGCAGCGCTTGCAAGCGCCCAACACTCTTGGTATACAAGCGCTCGTCAAGAGCTTGGTGAAGCTCCAGGAGAAGATCATCAACGAGCAGCTGCCGGAGATCCACCGTAGAATCCAGGAGGCTTTAGAACAACGGCGTGTGAGTCAATGACTGCCTGTCCAACTAGATGAGCTTCACCAGAAGTTCAGATTGTGCTCTATCCAGAGAATGTTGATTGCTTCCTAACAGGAGTCTTTACGAGGTCCCTGCCACTTGAGAAATCACCAGAGACCTCTTCGAAGCATCTCGTCTTTCATGTTTGAAGTTCTGCGGACAGCCAATTGCTGCCCTAATGGAAATTTGAAAGCGACACGTGCCTTTGTTGGAAGAAACTGCGAATCACCCTGCAGCGAGAGCGGTCCCTGCTGCCCCCGTTTGTGTCCAACAACGCGGACGCCATTAAGCAGCTATACGCCGTCACCACAAAACGAAGCAACAGGGTGGAGCGCCTCGTCCGTGACGACCTGTCTGACTACCCCGGCAACGAGGAGATGAAGCTGCTCAAGAAGTTCAGGCAGGAGTGCAACGATGCATTCGCGAAGGTGCTTCAACCTCTAGCTCGGTTTAAAGAGCATTTTCCCATATGAAGTCTTAAGTCAGAGACGTTTCGTCCATACGAGATCCATCTGCTTACAAAGTCTGCAGCATGGTGTGGACAGCTGCATCAACGTTCTGCTTACTATACTGACGGTGCTTCTTGATAGCGACGTCCCTCGAAAAGTGAAAAAAACATCTCATGCAAATTCGCCGGCCTGCAGGAAATTTTAGCCGACGTGGGTCCGTGCACGGGCATCCTGACGAGGGCAGGGGGCGAGAAGCTCCGCGACTTAGCCATGCAAGACCGCCCAATGGGTCTGCCGGGCATGGTGAAGAAGCTGCCGTTCAACAACATCTTCCGGCAGCTCCTAAGTGCGTGCGAGGCCAACTGCCAGAACCTGCTCACAAGGACGCGCGGCTTTGTGGAGACGATTGCCCGCCAGGTCTTGGCAGACAGCTTCGATTCGGCCACTACGTTCCCGGTGCTTCAGGAACGGCTGCTAGAGCTGCAAGTGGCGGTAAGGTTTTGCCTTGACCCCCACTTTGAACCGTTGGGCTGGCGGGCTACAGGCGGAAGCTGCTCGTTGCAAATCTTGCCATCATTATACTCTCTGAATGTTGCAGCCCTCTTTTGCTCTCAAAGGTTGAGACTATGTGTTTTCGAAAGGGGTTGTATCTAGGTTTGATCCTTTAGTCGGAAGTCATCTGATGTGGAACGTTAGGCTTCTGCTATATAGGACAGCAGGGACAAAGCAAAGGCCACGTCCACTGTATACTAGGACAACCAGGCTGCGTTCTTCTCTGAGAATCCGTTACACGGTACTTCGCGGATTGAGTGCCGGAAAGCCACGCTCGAAACATATTGCAGGCCTTGGAAACGGCTACAGAGCACTGCCGGGAGTTCATCTGTCGGATCATTGAGAAGGAACGGACCACTCCCAATGGCGGCTTCACCAACCACCCGCTGTATTCCGCCATCTTGGAGCGGCTCATGCTAGTGATCCACGAGAAAAGCACCGTGGAAGCCGGAGAGGGAGACCACGCGTCGCCTCTGCGATACTCTGACCTGCGGCTGCTCTCTGGCGACATCCAAGCGCACCTGGAGCAGCTGCGATTGAGCGGTTTGAACTTCGAAACAAAGGAGCTGCAGGTGAGTGAGCAGTTGACGAAACCTACGTTCCAGTCCTCACGCTCAACGCTTCAAGACCAGGCTCCTGGGCCTTTTGCAGTACTGGCTGCTATCAACGATGTCGAGGCCAATTGTCACATGTGCATTATGCTCCCCCTAATTCAAAAATGGCAAAAGCCAGTGGTAAATAGCATTTTTTTCCTACAACTTTCTCAACCGTAGACTTCTACTTCCTTCAGAATCAAGATTCAATGACGAAAATTGGGCGCCCGGTGCACCTCGTGAGCATACAAGCAAAGGTTCAAACCCGAGCAATCACTCGACGCCTGTCTTTTCTTTGTCAGGTGGAGCTCTTCGCGTACTGGTACATCGTCAGCAACCGCCTGATGGACGTTGTACCGATGGAGCTGTACTACGCCTTTAAGAACGCCCTGCTGACCGACTTTGACCGGGCGGTCATGACGACTGTAGCGACTGACCTGGAGGCTTTGAAACACATGATGCAGGTAAGCTAAGGGAGCCGTCCCTGGGCTCATTTTCCCGCAAATCCTATGTTTGGATCCCTACGTCCAGGCTGACGAGCTGCAGTGGATATGAATCGCAGGATGTCATGGCAAGCACTACCGATGGCCTCCATCAATACTCCAATATAAAGCGCTTGCTTCGCCCAGCTCTTGAATCATGCTGACTTCCCGAGCCGCTCTGTGGACTCAAGGGTTATCCGTTTGCTTGTCTTCAGGATGCGACCCTTGCGGACAAGCATGCCCGCATGACTGCAAGGATCAAGGACCTGACAACGGCCATGGAGGTTTTGAGGACCTAATACTTGTAGCCCACAATCACCCGTGCACCGGGACGGTGCAAGAAAAGAAACCCGTTCTTGTTTGCATCAAACTTTCACAAAGATTGGTCTACCGGACGCTGTACGTGAGAAGTGAAACCCGGGCGACTGCTCTTGAAGCTCCACGACCCCTCTACTCACACAGACATCACGATTATGCAAGGAGTTATTAAGCTGTAACATAAGATGCAGCTTAATGCATAGACAGCCTGCTGACAACATTGCATGCGTTTGAAAGCCTGAGCTGCCCGGGCATCAGGATCTCGTGGAATTGCATAAGTGGCATCGTCTTATTCTAACGTCATGTCTCAGATGTATGCACATGGACGTCCTCCAGCCGCAAAAGGAAACCTTGCGCATGTTTTATTGTGGGCTCAAAAACACCGTGGGCGTGTCTATATGGATTTGCAATCGCTGTACAAACGTCGATCAGGAGTCCACCAATCTATGTGCATCAAGTTTGACCCCATCTTGCTTATTCGTAAGCATCTCTGCGCTCTCGTATGCCGGGGTCCAAAATCCCGTCAGAAAACCGAGATTGCAAACAAGAACCAATCTTGCTGATTTGTCGATCGAAGTCGCTGCAGACTGGGCTCGCTTGCAAGACGGGTCCTTGCTCTGCCAAACCTGGCCTCGAGGAGTTGTTTGGTCAACACTGGTGTCATGCGCTTGAATCCTTCTGTTACTGAGCCGAAAGAATCAAGCTGGCAAGCGACTGTACTGTGAATAGAATCGACTCCTTTGACCGCGTATGTCCGAACGCCGTTGACGGCGACTGTCTGCTTCTCAGTAGAGTCGTTGACTCATTTTGCAAGCCCTTTCACTTCGGACAGCGGTGCAGCCCGATCAAGAGATAAGATGATTCTGCATGAATGATTGCAACAAGACAGAGATGCCTGAAGGTAGCATCGCATGCAGGTCACAATCTGAGAAAGTCACGCAACCCTGCATAGGAAGCAGGAATCAATCGGCTTCGTCTGTGACAAAGGCTACAGCCTTCTGCTCAACAAGACACCCATCATCTGAGCAAGACGTAGAACACCCTGTTGTCAACAAGTCTGCTTCGAAAATGTCGGCTGGGATGCGTTCTGAGTCGGGGAGGGTTTTCACTACCCTTACTCTGCTAGGCATCGGCTGTCTCCTGGCCATTGGTGCAGCATATTTTGCCACTGGAAGAGGCGCGAAGTCGTCGACAGTGGGAGTTCTACCGGCGATTGCAGCACAATGTGTGAACTCGGAGGGCACAGATCAGCGCCCGAACAGTGCAGACGAAGCGGACGCAACTTTCATTCATTATCTTGGCAGTTCTTGCCAAGCACTTGAGGGACTTGGAGTCCGGAACAACGAAGATTCTAAAGATACTGCAGGTGAATCCTTGGAATCTTGGCAGGTTGATGTCAAGAGTGAGGGGAGAGATTGACGTGCCTCGTAATCAATATTGGGCCAAATCTAAGGAGGCTTCGTACTGCGAATGCTACTCGATCTCTCAGTAAATTGAAATGGCATTGGTCCCAAATGCTCTGAACGTCAATAATGACAGTAGTAAGGTCGCTACACGGAAAGCAGGCTTCTTCTTGGGAGTCCCTCGACGCATTGTTTTGGTTGATTGCTTTGTGGCCCCCGCATCTGACGGTTGGTTATCAAGAAGGCTAAACAAGAGAACTATTTTCAGCATCCCGCCGAGATACGCCAAGCGGCCTACCACCTTTACGGCAAGCAGAGTGCAGCAGAAGAGGACCAGAAGACAGCGGGGACCGTTCACAGTCCGCGCTGGTCCTGCCGGTAAGCGGTCCTTACGTAGAACAAGCATCATGAAAGAGGTTCACTCCAAAACATATCGATCTCAACCTGGTCACAGACTGACGACGTATGTATCAGAAGCTTCCTCAATAAGGCGCTTCTACGTTGAAGTGAAAAATCTCGTGTCTGGTCGAGTCTATTATCATTGCCGCTGCTCGATAGCTCACTTTTTTTCGATAATTTTCTTGCTCAAAAGGTTAGCAGCAGTATATATGCCCAATTGTTGGTTGGCTCCCGAAGCGGCTATATACGACACATCTTCCTCGAGCATCGAGTTTAGGAGAGAGTCTCACAGCTGTATGTGTCACAGCCGTTCAACTTGAAACTTGAAAGTCGAGAGCTCTGACCTTGTTGCCGTTTGAGTTGCCAATCACAAGAATTCAAAGAGTCGCTTGATGTGGCCCCAGCATGGACAGGGCCTTCATGCTAAAGGCACACAAAATACGTGAACACCTGTTTGTCGCACGACGGCCACCTTGGTTGAGGTTTTCATCCGTCACCGAAGCGTTTCAGAAAGGATGAGGTGCGCGCCTTCGTCAAGATCGTTGTCAGGTTTGGGAACATTCAACGTGAAGCACACTTGTTTGCTGCAATCATGGTTGGGTCGACTTGACAAGGAAAATGTACCGGCAAATGTGCGAATGTGTAAGTCGAATATATATTTGAACCCTACTTCTCTCACAAATGGGCTATGACGTTCTATGTGAACGAGAGCCATCGGCTCCGGCACGCGGGATTGTGCTACAAGCGAGGCGTCCTTTTTCAAAACGTAACCCTCTCCGCCCTTTCGGATTTGAGCCTCGCCATCCTGTATTTGTGATCCAATGTCGCCTTGATCTGTTCCAGAGTTACCGTCGCTTGCAAGGTTTCCAGCTTGAGCTGTTTCGTTTTCTCTTTCGCCAGTGCCAATTCAAACCACTGCTTACTCATGCATCTGATCTCTGCTCTCTTTTCCTGTAATTGTACCTCGCGGTCGCTTGGGGCTCCTCTCTAAGGCTCGCGTGAGTAGCAAGACTCTGCACCGGTGGCCCTTCTACAACGATGTCTATTTCGACTTTGTGCACGGCGCAGAGTCGGGTGACCTCATCTATGTCTACCTTCCCAATCTCGTCTTCGTTACCGAATAACGCCATCTTTGCTTCCCGTCCTTGGAAGCAATCTCGATAAGCCAAGCACTGCCCCAACGCGGCCTTCCATTTCGAACAGTGCTTCACCTCGATCACGAACGCGTCTGTGAGAATGTCGACTCTCCATGCGAGCACTGGACCTCCGTCCGAGCTCCCAGTATGCTCGAAGCCAGAGAGTCTCGTACCACTTGCTCTCTTGGAATAGTGGGCTCCAGGGGTCTGACCAGCCCCGGGTAGTGCTTGTCGATGAGTCCCTTGTGTCGTTTAGCTGCACGCTGCAGGAACTCTAGCGTGCTGTTCTCTGCCAAGATGGTGAAATATGCTTGCTTCACGGCGATGAAGAAGTCTCGGACTATGGAGCCTCGCTTCGTTAGGGCAGAGACTGTAAATCTCTGCCCTCTCTCGAACGCTTCAGTGGTCATGCAATAGATGTTTGACGGACGTCCACCTGCGTCAACTGACTGATCAGCAGGAGCCCTACTTCTCGCCATGACATAGTCGACTCCTTCGATCTCTAAAGTCTCCTCTCTTTAGCTTCTTGACTCCACTTGCTGTAGTGCTGTAACCCAAGAACTTCCGAACGTCGTCGAAGTCGTTCGGGAAGTTGCTCTCGTCATCGTTGAGTCCCTTAACCAAGATTGTCGCAAGCTTTTGCCGGTTGCCCTCGAACCTCTCTCCCGCCACCTTCGGATGCGCCAACACAACCTCCACGTTCATCTTGTCCCCCTAACACGACCGAGCGCCCGGCTTTGGCTTGTCTTTCTGAGACACCGAAGCTTCCTTAAGCCTCCTTTCCTCTCCCTTTCAAGCACCCGAACCCACGCGAGACGGCTTGCAGTCGGCAGTGAACAACAAGAGACGGCCCTCCTGGAACGACCCAACTGTGCTACTCTTAGGTCCATGCATTTTGCTTTCTCTCTTTGGGCCACCGGCCTACTAATCGGGCAACGCGGCTCCAAAGCCAGCCTCCATCTCTCGACAGAGGAACGGCAGATTGTATTTGCCAAGGAAATATCGTGTCTCTAGTGGCTGGGACTGGACCACAACACGCTCCTTTTGCTCGGTTGCCGGCACCATCGATGGTGTGCTCACGTTGATCCGTTTGAGTTGCTCCATCCTGTACTCATGGTCATATGTTGCCTACTGCATCTTTAGCTTCTCTTGCTCAAGACCAAGCTTCATTTGATTCGCTAGCTCCATCTGCTTCGTTCTCTCCCGCTCGATCTCTAAGCTATTGTCGTGAGCATCTGACATCACGACTTCCATTGAGGTTGATAGTCTGACCCCCTTGCGCATATGGTACAAAATCTTCTCGTCGGTGAGGCTGGCTGGTGGCACAAAGATATCGATGTGCGTAGTATCAACGATTGTGAGCCGCGAGAGGTTTGCAACTGCTGTCCCTTCATACGACAATAGTGGACAGGATGTTTCAAACAAACGCACCGTGAGTTTCGTGGCCCCCAGAAATTTTCGGGCTGTACTTCAGATCGGACATGGGGTATGTCTCTCTCGCACTTGCACGGGACCACTTTGGTGTCTCGGGGAAGACTCTATACCGATGAGAGGCATCTGGGAAGATCACCGTCAAGAGGAGCCCAGGAAACCGGAGACTCTTCCGCATCGACGGCCGACAGGGTCGGGTCGAGCTCAAGAGAGAGTCTCTCGTGTATGTACGGGTCTCGAGTAGCAAACAGCAGGACGACATGCAATGCCACAAGAAGTATCTACTTGACAAATATCCCGGATCCAAAGTTGTCAAGGACATCGGCTCGGGGCTCAACTTCAAGAGGAAGGGACTTCTATCCCTTTTGGAACGAAGCGAGGAGGGACTGCTACGCCGAGTTGTGGTTGCCTCAAAAGACAGACTGTGTCGTTTCGGATTCGATCTCCTCACTGGTACTTCAACAGACACGGTGTCGAGCTCGTGGTTTGCGACAAGGCAGATAAGTCACCAGAGGCGGAGTTGGCGGAGGACGTGGCTCGCCGTCATTCAGGTTTTCGGTTGTCGATGGAACGGCAAGCGAAGATATGCCGGCAGACGCGCCCGTGACAAGAACCAGAAAAGTTCGCATGTTTTCAAACAAGGCACAGAAGAAGCTCTTGGACAAGTGGAGACACGCAGTCCGGTTCAGCTACAACAAAGCAGTATCTCTCATGAACGAAACCTCCTGCTACAATAAGATGCGGCTCAGGAACATGAGCACGCCTGCTGCAGTGAATCAAGAAGATCCATGGCTACTGGCAACACCAAATAACATACGTGCAGGTGCTGTTTTTGAAGCAGCAAAGAACATCAAGGCTGCTTTTACCAATAAGGCCAGAAGCAACATCGAGAACTTCAAGATAGGCAAACAAGAGCAGGAAGAAAGAAGATAGATGTGGCTGGACAATCAACGTCCCAAAGACTGCTTTGCGAGTAAAAGAAGACCGCCGCTTGCTGATATATCGAGACTCCTGCCCCTGGATTTTTGAGACTCTGAGCAGGATCGGGCCACTAACAAAGGACTGCAAGATTCACTTCGACGGGGTGCAGTACTTCCTCATAGTACCATACAAGAGATACAGGGTTTCTCCGGCACAGAAGGGGTCATCGCACTAGACCCTGGAGTGAGGACGTTCCAAATCGTTTAGTACACACCGGAGGGGCGTTGCTACGAGTTAGGCAGGTCGTGCTGTAGGAAGCTCGAGGCTCTTTGTATCCATCTTGACGGGCTAATATCGCAGGAGAGCACCACACCAAAGAAGCTGAGGTGGAAGAAGTGGGCACTGAAGGTACGGATGAAAAAGCTAAGGCGGCGGTTACAGATGCATTACAAGACAGCCGAGTTCCTGACAAGAACCGGGGACGTCATTCTCCTACCCACGTTCAAGACGAGTGACATGATACGAAGAACAAACAGGAGATTGCGCAGCAAGACAGTTCGCAATCTTTCGCTCCTTTCACACTACAAGTTCAAACAGCGGCTAATAGCCAAGGCCGTTGTACAGGGGGTGAAGGTGCTACAGGTCAGCGAACACTACACGAGCAAGACGTGTGGGAGGTGCGGGTCGATACACGAGACATTGGGAAGGAGAAGGGTGTTTGAGTGTCCGAGTTGTGGTGTAGTGCTAGACCGGAATTGCAACGGTGCTCGCAACGTGCTACTTAGAGCCATGCGGGAAGAGACCCCCTCTAGCGGGGGCAATGCGAGATGGAGCCACGGTAGATATATCGTGCTTAGCCTGGACTAACAGATGACCTAAGTGTCTAGGTTTGTCCAGTGATTGATCCATTGGTTGTCCTTGATATCTCCCATGTTTTGAAAGGGCTGCTCGGCCTTTCTGTCGTCATCAACCTCCAACATGTGCAGCAGCTCAAAGAACAACGATTCCTTGAAAGAAGCCTTGTGCTCCTTGTACTGTCTCCCCAGATTTGTGACGTCTGCCCTAAAACCTCAGCTATAAAGCGGCAATACGACCAGAGAACGAAGCGGAAACTCTGTCGCCTATGCAGCAGCCATGGAAACCCTGGAAGCGCCCTCTTGCAGAAACCAGAGTTCTGTGTTATATGCTGAGTTTCGCTTCCCTTCCCCTTTAGGTGCCAGCCC
>DF237878.1:0-17740 GCA_000708835.1 Klebsormidium nitens | reverse complement strand
GCCTCTAGCAAGTTGTCTTTTAGCATTCATCTCATATTGCCCATCTCGAAAAGAATGAGGACCCGACTCGGCCTCAGAACCTTCTCTTCTTTGCAGACGGTGAATTACAATATGAGCGAAGTGGACGTTCCCGTTCCCCTTGCCACACTTGCCTTCCCCGAACCTACCCGAATTGACCAGGACGAGTGGAACTGGGACTCCTTCTCTGCCCACGCGCCGGTAAGAGCGCATAATAGCGCATTTTGGTCCTTCAAGCTTCTGATGCTCGGAGCCTTGTCGGCAAGCAGGGGCAGTAGTATCGGATGCCTCTAGCAAGTTGTCTTTCAGCATTCATCTCACAATGCCCATCTCGAAAAGAATGAGACCTGACTCGGCCTCAGAACCTTCTCTCTTTTGCAGACGGTAAATTACAATGTGAGCGAAATGGACGTTCCCGGTCCCCTCGCCACACTTGCCTTCCCCGAACCTACCCGAATTGACCAGGACGAGTGGAATTGGGACTCCTTCTCTGCCCACCCGCCTGTAAGAGCTCATAGCAAATCGTAGTCCTCCAAGCTTCTGATTCCATCAATTGCGGCTCACTTTGCTTGAAAGAGGCTGTCAGGTTGCCGTTAGACAACGGGTCGGCTGAAGTTGAAGTCAGGCGTTAGTGAGAATATACGGGCAATGGAAATACCCTTATACGATATTCCATTCTGCCAGCAGGACCCGCTTGCGGATGATCCGCTGCTCGACTGCGACGAGCGTGCCTCAGTCGTCGAAGATTCGCCGGTCGTCAAGGAAGGCTTATTCGACTTCCAGAGCCTCTCAGGATTCTAGTCGATTTGAAGCTGAAGGCGGCGTCGCTGTGCGCGGATCCGGCGCAACCACACCTCGTCATCGTATCGTAAGAGGTGGCAGACTCGTAACTGGTTAAAAGACTAATGGCCAACCAATAGATTAGCGCCTGTCGTCCAGGCACAATTTTACGTGTGCCATTTTATTCTGGACAGACTGTAAACACAATCGAGAACATGTCAAGTCATGAGGAAATTTGGAAGGTTAGATTTTGCGGGCAAAAGCAATGGCGTCCTCTATGTCTAATCTAGCATTTATATCATATATAATTCATGGATCTAATTCATGGCAATCTAATTCATGGCGATTGGACGGATCTAAATCATAGATCTAATCTATGTCATTAATCTATCTATGACGCCCTCTTCATGGTATCGAAACGAGTTGCTGAACGCATCGGGGAAGGTCCAACTCGATGCTAGGCTCGTCATGAACAAACTCGGTCACTTTCCACATTCACGCTCCGGTCGAGAAGGATGTGACCGTCCTCGAGAACCAAGGGGACGCGATAGTCACTCTCGATTGTA
The DNA here is from genome assembly GCA_000708835.1 of Klebsormidium nitens. Lineage (NCBI taxonomy): Eukaryota > Viridiplantae > Streptophyta > Klebsormidiophyceae > Klebsormidiales > Klebsormidiaceae > Klebsormidium > Klebsormidium nitens. Next base: position 16,376 of record DF237878.1, on the reverse strand, counting down.
CGCACCTTCCTGACAGGATACAGTCCGACCCTAGGAGTGGCCATCCGAATAGCACCAGGGTGCATCCAACGCTTGATACGTCTCGAGGACACTGCGGATCGGATTCATTCCGAGATCACCCGACTGCCCGCCACGGAGCAGGGCCTATGCCAGGCGGATGCAGAAAGCGGAGCTGAGGGTGCATGATAGGGTCCGAAATCTGGTGTCGAAAGTTCACTGGAAGACGGCACGATCTTCCAGTGCCGGATACTCACGGATACTTTCGGGAGCCTAATCTTGCCCCCATTCGGAACGACGAGGATGTGCACTCGGAATATACGTGGTACACGCCGGGAGGATCGGGAGAGACACGAGTAGGAAGATGTCCATCTGGTCGCACTATACTTCCAGGGCCCAGTTGGCGATGAAGTGCAAGGAGCGAGGGGTCAATCTGATGGTGTTGGATGAGCCGTAAGGGACATGCACGAATTGTGGTTGGATCCATGAGACAATCGGAGGGAGGAAAGTATTCGAGTGCGGTTGGTGCCGGGTGAAGATGGACCGGGACATCAGTGGAGGGAGGAACATATACTTGAAGCATCATCAGCGCCTGACAGGGGGATCGGTTTCGACCGGGCCTCTGGAGGGCTCTGCCTCGCTAGGGCCTCGATATCGAATATCGTGATTAGGAGCTGGCGAACTCAGCCTTGGTGGGTTTTGTGGGCCGACAGTCGAAAAAGTACTTTGACGATAGAAGGGTTACATTTAGGCCATGGAAGGATACATTGTTTGTGAATATACAGCTTAAACTTGGCGGCGACCAAAGCATATGCTTCTGGATAACCCAAGGGATGAAGCGTCTACGAGTGCGTGGTTCCAGACCAATCTCAAAAATATCGGATAGACTACCAGATCAATTGCCATTCATATCAACCAGAGTCGCGAAAATTCAGCTGGTGGTATGTAAGCAAACATCGTTCTCGAAAAACGTGCTGGCTTGTCCGTTTCGATCACTTTATGCAGTCGACCTTTCTAACAGATTGTTTCCACGGCGGTGGCCTTATATAGAGTGAGATTCTGGTGCATCACTGAAAAAGACAAGATGCTTTCAGATGGTCGCGCTTGAGCTTCCGGAACTTCCTCTCGTCTATCCTGATTTTCCAGTGGCAGTGTTGGTGAGAATTCCATAGCCCTTTGTTGTAAAGCACCTCAAAGGAAACCTCCTAGGAAAACTCCGTGACCATCCTCTCGATCTCTCGAAGGGCATCCGCCAAGATCTGCGGGGGAAGATCCGTCGGGCTCCTCACGTGCATGAATGTCGTGTATATAAGGTATGTCCTCTGCTTGAGGTCGAAGTGGAGCCTCCCGAGAAGGCCATCGGCGATGATATAGGCCAGAGCACGCGGTGTAGAGGGGCTACATGTGTAGCACGCGGTGTCTCCCATGGTATGCTCATCCATTTGCACATATTGTCCTAAGTAGCGACTATTACATCTCCGACGTTACGCAGAACCGCTACTGTGGCCATGCTGCCCAATGCTAAGGCCGTCCCAGTCGATGCAGCGAGGGAAGCATCACCGAACCGTTTGAGTGCGGTACACGGACCGCTCGAAGCAACTAGCAAAGATCTCCAGTAACCGCGTGTGCAGGTGGTTTGATATAGGTGATCGGCTCCATACCAAAGTGTGTGGTACGTGAGAAATCCCAAGACCGCATATGTGTAGGGAACCAGAACCAGCAACATCGTTCGACATTCTTTCGGAATGCCCGACATGTAACCCCTAGGATAGACCCTCGAAAGCAGGGACCGATTGGAACCGCACGAAACGCGCACAGAAGCTCGATAACCGTTTGACTGGTGTATATCAAAGGGGTCATGGAAAAGCGGAGCAACTTCCGATGCGTGGAGGTGCCCGCGGACGGATCCTGCATGTTTCATGCGATTGCGGCCACCCTCGCTGGTAGAGACGTGACACCAGACGAATTGAAGAGAGTGTCGGGACGGTTGAGAGATGCGGCGATCGGTTATGTGTTGAGGTTTTGGCGGTCGTCTTTGGGAGGCGTCCGAGGGAATCCGACGGGGAGGGACTTGGTCGAACTAGAGTACAAATCTGCCGAGGGAGAAGACGCAGCCAAGTCGGTCCGAGGACCCATATCGTATGCAAAGTACATGCGGCATCGCAAAACATTCGGCGGTCACACGGAGCTGTTAGCTCTCAGTGGTTTGTTAGGTGCGGTGATCGTAGTTCACAGGAGCGACGTCACGGGTGGTTCGGTCTCGATCGATTGTCGAAAGTTTTTGGAAAGAAAAGCTGCCTCTGGAAAGTACCGTATCATACATATAGCTTTCGATCCTCAGCTACTACATTATGAAGGGTTACGACGGAAGGTCCCAATAACTGCTTCGTGATTGAATGAACAAACGCAGACAAGTGCGGTCAAATCCCACACCCTTTTCTATAGGGGTATGCCAAGGTCGAGTCGGATGGGATATGTCAGACTGTCTGAGGCCGCCAGTCACTTCGGTGTCTGCACCAGGACCCTCATCAGATGGGAGGCCGCTGGAAAGATTAAGGTCGAGCGAAGTCCCGGAGGAAAGCGGATCTACGACCTCAAGAGTCTCGATCCATCCGGTGAGCGTGCCTCCTACGTCTACGTCCGAGTTTCCAGTCATAAGCAGAAGAATGACCTTCGACGTCAAGAGGCGCATCTGCGTGACCAATATCCCAGACACTCAGTTGTTTGCGACATCGGATCAGGCCTCAGCTTCAAGAGGAAGGGACTTTTATCCCTTTTGGAACAGAGCGAGAGAGGACTTGTACGAGAGATTGTGGTTGCCTCAAAAGACAGATTGTGTCGTTTCGGATTCGATCTTCTCTTATGGTTCTTCGAGAGACACGGTGTCCAACTCGTGGTTCTCAAACAAGACGATAAGTCTCCAGAAGCAGAGCTGGCGGAGGACGTGCTCGCGGTCGTTCAGGTGTTCGGCTGTCGATGGAACGGAAGACGATACGGAAGAGATACGAGCTGTGCCGAAAAAGGACGAGGACGACCAGGAGAGCGACGAAGAGGAGGTGGAGAAGGACCAGGAGAAGCTAATCAGGATGAGGAAGGTTCGGATCCTCCCAAAGAAGTATCAGAAGAGAATCCTGAACGACTGGAGGCACTCAGCTCGATACAGCTACAATAAGGCGGTGTTTCTCATGAACGAGACAGCGAGCTTCAATAAGATGTACCTTCGGGACCTCATTACTCCGGCTGAGGTGAACGGAGACAAACCACACCTCTTGAATACACCCAAGGACGTGAGGGCCGCTGCAGTCTTCGAAGCGGCCAACAATGCAAAAGCCTGCTTCACTAGTCTCGCACGCGGAAACATCGCTCATTTCGAGCTCGCCTTCAAGTCGAGAAAGGAGGAAGATTCTAAAGAATGGTGTGTTGGTGTAGCAAAGACCGCTATCAAGAGTAGAGGCAAGCGCACCTTGATCATCTACGGAGACTATTGTCCTTGGGAGTTCGAGACGCTGGGTGCAATCGGTGAGATTACGAAGGACTGTCGGCTACAGTTCGATGGTGCCAGATACTACCTCCTCATCCCCTATCGGAAAGCTCGCCCTATGAAAGTGAGGAGCGAAAGCAAGTCCCTTATCAACGAAACCAAGGAGGCCGTGATCGCCCTCGATCCGGCGGTGAGGACGTTCCAGACAGCGTATAGCCCCAGCGAGGCATACAAGTTGGGCGATGGGTGCGCCAAGCGTCTCTTCTCATTAGCCATCACTTTAGATCGACTCCTGGCCTTCGAAAAGCGCATCCCGAAGGAACACCGCAGGAAGCGACGATCGGTGCGACTGAGAATCATCAAGGTCCGGAGGAAGATCGCTAACTTGCGTGACGAGATGCATTATAAGGTCGCAGAGTTCCTGACTCGAAAGGCCAAGGTTATACTCTTACCGTCATTCGAGACCAGCGAGATGGTTCAAAAAATCCGACGTCGCATCGGGAGCAAGACCGTCAGGCAGATGTCCTTTCTGTCGCACTACAAGTTTAAGCAGCGGCTGATAGCCAAAGCCGCTGACCGAGGAGTGAGAGTTTTGATCGTCTCCGACCACTACACGAGCAAGACATGTGGCAGATGCGGGGAAGTGAATGAAGGTTTGGGAGCCGCGAGGACTTTCAGATGCGGAAGCTGCTCCGCAGTCGTAGATCGGGACTGCAATGGTGCTCGGAACATCTTACTACGTGCGATTCGTAGACGATGATTCGTCCCTCGGGACGACTGCAAGATGGGGCCATGGCAGATATGTCATGCTTAGCCTGTCAGACCACTGGATGATTGTAACGATGTCGCGGTCTGTTCAGTGATTGATCCATCGGTCCCATAATGACCGTGTACATTTGCAGGATGTAAATTGTCTGAAAACACATAGGATTATGTGTGGTACATGGTCTAATCAGCAGCTCTTTGATCGCGAGATCGAGATTCGGAAAGTTTTCTCGATGACTTCTATGTCACTGAATGGCTTCGATCGGCGGAGCGGTCAAGGGCGAGTGCTGTCATTTCATGAATTTCATCAGCCGTGGCAACATGTTGGATCTCGCCGTAGGTACGGTACTAGGTGGGCTGTTCGGCAAGATCGTCACTAGTTTCGTCGAAGACATCATCGGACCATTCTTGTCCTTGGTATCCACTCACACCTTAGATAATTCGTTCTATACTATAAAGAACGGCCCCAATGCGCCATACGACTCGTTCGAGGAAGCGAAGAAAGATAAAGCGTTGGTCGTGAACTGGGGACCGTTTGCGCAGATAGCTCTCAATTTCTTCATACAAGGTCTCTGCCTGTATTTCTTCGTCAGAATGGTAGACCAGGCCAAAAAGGTTCCAGCGGCCCTCCTATCTTCGACATAACGCCACACCGTATGTGTTCGAGTGTGGTCCCCGTCGATCACTAAGTCACATGCCGAAACGACTTATGGCAGGATGACAGTGAAAGACCGAAAGACCAAGACGAAGGCCGGGGCTAAGACGAAGGCAAAGCCCAAGCCCAAAGCTAAGCCAGGCAGGAAGGGGCCCGCTCGCAGTGCACTCGACTTTACCATTGGAACGAGGAAGAAAGGGCTGGATGGCAAGTTCTGGGTGCAAATGGGCATGGGTGCATGCATCGGACGTGAGAGCTTTCTGATCTCACATATGCCAGAGTGCTCGACTAGTGCAAATCCTAGCGTCCTCAATTCGTCTTTACAGCCTGAGCTCATCTGTGCGCTCTTCACGATTGTGAAGCTGTAGATTCCACTGCTCGTGACCTTGTCGTGTTGCTGAATAAACTGGTGGGCGTCCATGCGTGCGCTTATCGCTAACTTCCTAGTCAATCGTTCTGCCTATATCGACTCAAGTGCTTCCGTTGAGAACTGCCTACTGCCATGAACCACACATTGTTCACTTTGCTCGGTTTATGGAAATTTCCCCAATTTTTCAGGCTTCGATTTCGAAACCGTCCGCGGATACCACACATATTCGTCGAACTTCCCCGGTTGGTTAACTTTCCATGACGTTCAAGATGGGTGGACCGTAAACTCACCCGATATGAGGGCACAATGCTCCCAAACTTCTCGAAGCCAGACACTAGACATATTTAGAATATCTATGAAGCACTGAATCTGTTCACCATTTTCGCAATATCCTACTTTCCTCCCATAATCCTCATCTACGAAAGCTTCTCTTAGTCGCGTGAGGGCTGCGATGGCTTCTCTTTCGATTTTAGCTGAAAGTCGCAGAGAAGGAGCAGTAAACGGGCAATAGCCGTTTGCTAGTATTCGTTGTCTCGCTGCATTCTTTCGGAGAGCCGTAGATTGAGCTGAGACGTACAGCCCACACAGGATGTTGGAGAGTCGCTTGGTGATCCGAAGCAATAAAGAGGCTGCTGATGTACGGCATGCACTGAATCTGCCAGTCAGGGTACGTTTTATCCACGGTGTCATGGAGCTTTCAGGGCACATCGAAACTACCTGAAGAGCGAGCTGGATCAACGGTGAGATCCAGCCCAACGAGTTCAACAAATTGATGTATCTAGTGCATTCTCTGGCTTTTTGCTTCCATATAAGGTGCTGCTCTGCGTCTTCTAGTCTCCACGACAATAAGACGGTATCGATCAGAGCAATCCGCTCGGAACACATATCGGGAAAGATCTGCGGTAGCAAGTCTTTCAACGAGCACTGAATGTTGAGGAAAACGATCATTATCCGTGCCCACTCAGAGTCCGTGCATGCGAGTTCCATGTCTCTCTCCTGCAAAGATGTTATTTTCAGGTGAGGAAGAGAACGCGACCCATTGGGGGCTGTTCACGCACTCTCTATGCTGAACGCTCCTTCTGTGATTGCCGGCAGGTGTCGAGGATCTTCAGCCGCCGTGTCTGACAACATACGTCGAAATCGCATGTCGAGTCTCGTCCCTCGTCCGTCTAATGAGCGGTACAGGCTGCCTCCCAATTCCTCACAAAGAGCTAGTGGACGATCGTTTGAAAGTGTATCTTCTTCTGGAATGACACTCTTCCAATCGACCGCTTTCGAAGGAGCTGCCGCGTAGACTTTAAATCGAATTTGAATCTGACGTTTTGGATGATCGGAACCGAATGAACTGCCCTCCAAGGGGACCACTCTGACCTTGAGGTCCAAGGCGTCCACTTTTCCAGCCCTGAAACAAGTATCCATGATCATCTCCATGAGACAGCGGCGGAGTTTTACCGCATCTCCATACACCTTCCTCGGAACATCGTCCGTCGTATTCCAGGTTGCGCAATTTATGAGGTCCGGTCGTGACTGACTCAAAGCGAGGCGGAAATTCTCGATGGGGTCGAACTCGTACTCGTCGATAGACATCCGTCCGGTCTCAGCGACTCCGACTTCAATGAGATCGTCTAATCTAGAGACGAGAACTTCGATGCTCTCCCGGTCGTTCGGAATACTTCCCTCTCCTGAAAAGCTCAAGGCTGCTAGCGGTGCCCGCACCTCTTCTTTTATGCGGCGTATGAAACTGAGTTTGTGGCGGCCAGTGTCCTCCGCGCGGTCCATCGCAGACGCGGACTCACGGGTGCGGTAGTGGAGATGTGCCTGAAGTTGCTTGTTCAAAGTCGCGACCGTAAAGTTGGTGGCATCCTGTTCGCAGACTAAAGCTGCCATGCATATACTCGCAGTGCTCACGACGCATATGAAGCTCTGTTCCAGCACGAGCCAAAAGAAAGGAGAGTGAACACTGCCACTGAACGGACCCTTTCCGTTAGAACTTCCTACAATCACCAAGCTCATTGCCAGCAAGATTGCTGCAGTGACGCCGCGTATGTCCTTGATGGTAGAGGCGACGAAGAGAACGAGCCCGAATGCGGGAAAGACGAGGGGTCGGAGTTGTTCGCTCTCGACCAGCCCATATCTATTCAGAAAGACGAAAGAGAATACGATGACGATAGCCAGGTAGACCGCACTCAATGAGACGATCCGACGTCTGTCCATTCCAGTCCAAGGTTGAGTGAGTGCCGGGACTAAAGCGCACGTGGCACCGAGACGTCCTAAGAATAGAGCCGCACCATAGAGCCCTATTTGCTTCGCGTTGCTGATGCGAACTGCGACCAAGAGGATAGCGATGCTGTATCCCGATATCAGAGGGGCGATGGGCATCGCCGCGAAGAATGCGAATGCACTATTTCTCGTGTCGAACCAGTTCTTAGTGCGTCCACTCAGCAGGCGGACTAATGTACAGGATATGGTCGCTTCCAAGCCATTGATGAGGCCGATCACAGGAGCGATCGCGAGGAATTTAGGATGGCGATATCGTTTGGACGTGTAAAACATGACGGTTAAATGCAATATGGAACCCGTGAAGACACCTCCTGCAGCTTGTATACGGCCAAAACGTAGGGCCGCTGCCAGTCCGATCGCAGATGGAGCCCAAACGGGGACGGAGTGTGTGTCTTTTTGGACGAGAAGCCTACTGAGTTGTGCCAGACTATAGTAAGCTATCAGGACTGATAGAGTTTGCAGCCAGTTGGCAGGTTTCTTCCACGACGACGGCTGATGCATGAATGGTCATACTACGACACCACGAAAATATATGGTAATCGGACATGTGTGCGTGGTACATCTTTCGTACAGTTTGTGTTGTATTGCGATTTTAAGCCTTCACCGCGACGAATTTTACCACAAAAAAAATCTAGCTAAGTGACAAGTTACGAAAATGGAGTACGACTATCCATACGAACATGACACCTCGGATCCTGATGTTAGCATCACTGGCGACCCACGAGAAGCGTTTGAACAGCTTCGATGCCGAATGCGGGTTCTTCTGCGCGACAGCCCGAGCAAGATGAAGCAAGTTCTGACCAGTATTGATGAACTAGAGAACCACCTAGATAGAATCACTTCGTGGCAATAGGCAGGTTATTGATCCATACAACAAGAAATCTATCAAGGAATCATGGCTTGCACAACCTGCCCAAACGCACGCGCGTTCAGTACAAACACAATTTAACATTGAGCAAAATGTAGAAATATGTGCATCAACTGCAATATCGTTGCTCCCTTGTCACATAAAGTCTGTGATCTCCTCGGCATCCCACGGAACAGATACGGCGTCATTTCAAGTACGTTTAGGACACTGATGACGTTGATCCTCGATATCAAATCCAATGTAAAAGATGGAGTGTACATCAAGAATCCGCGCTTTCTGGGAAAGGGAGAGGAGGAACTGCTCAAATACCTGGAGGACAATAACCTTCTTCACTACTTGCTCAAAATGTGCACTGAAGGGATTGATCATCCTGCTGTAGTGAGCCAGTACGTAATCAATTATAAGTACTACACACACTTCACGAGCAACTGGACTCCTCATCCTGACATCGTTCACCAATTCAAAGTCCCCTTGCACCTGCTTACAGATGAACCAGAGCGTCTGACGAAGTGCATAGGTAGAGTGAATTTTCAACAAACGACGATCATTCTTGAGGAAATCGTCCAAACGAATCGCTTCACACGAGAGGCCGCCGACCGTTACTCCATCTTTCTACTTCCGGAGCAGACCTTTTACAAACCTGTAGAGGCAAACGTTTGATTCTAACATGCGAGCATTGGGACGTCAGCAAGACTTTCAATATATTCGATGCCATAACCTGATCGGAAGTTTCTCAAAGTTGGTATAGGGCGTCTGTATGAACTCTGGATGGGTATCCTAGTCGTCCGGCGAGATCTCGTGTACGAAGTTCGTCGAAACATCGTCGCCTGATTTCAAAGGTAGGAAGGAGGAACGTGGTGCCACGATGGTCGATGAGAGCGAATCTCGGGACGACGTGCGCATAAATTACTCGACCGAGGACTACTCGAAGAAACGGCGTGTGATGACGGCTCGCGAGTGCAGGGAGGTAGAGGAGAAGGAACAAAAGGCCAAAAAGATAGCGAAGATTTTGGCGGTGGTCGAAGATATCAAGCAGATGTTGCAGGAGATGAGGGATGTCGTTGCGGGAGTCGATGAGGAGGGATTAATCATGAATATCAAAACGACGGAACTTCAGAAGAGGATAAAGTTGGAGGCTATGTACTGCAAGACTGAGAGACCCGCCAATCTACATGTACCAGACTACGGAGGATCTTGTGGTTTATGTGCAGAGGTGTTGCATCTGAAGGAAGTTTCCCTCATCTTCGATGACGGAGGTACGCTTCAGTGGATGTGCACCTCATGCTTCAAAGAGCTGGAGAGGATTGTCAAGAGGAACGATGTACTACGAGAGTTGCGGGTGCAAAAAGACGCATTACTACAAAGCCTGATTTGCCATACGGCGTCCAAACCGTCGTTGCATGAACTTTGCCAAACATTGGAGGAGATAATGGAAGTACTAAAAAGTGCATCGCAAGCTAGAACGAATGAAGGTGTCGAAGGAGAGTCGGAAACGACGAATTCCGACCTGGAACAAGTAGAGAACGGCCTTCAAGAACACAACGAACTGATACCATTTCAGAACGACAGTATCGAACGAGATTTGGACCCAACGACATCCATCATGCAAATGACTTGGATCATTTGGAGAACACCCTTCCAGACCATAACGATCTGGTATCATTGGAGAAAGTGAGTGGGGTGATCGACGGAATCCGTGGGAAGCGCACGAGGGTGAGAAATCACCACATGAGATTCTTTCCTGCGTATCACTACGAGGAACTCATTCGTCAGAGTGTGACAGCACGCAATAGCGATATGCGACAGCGAGAGCGTTATGTGGATGTGGATACCGTTCCACTAGACAAGTCGTCAGCTGTGGCCAAGTGGACCGAGCAAAAGGGCAGATGCTATATCTGCAACAATCCATTGGAATGGAACAGACGGTTGTGGGGCCGCGGTGCTTTCCCTGAGATTGATCGTTTAGATGTAGCTGTAAATACCTATGCCGACAATCTTTCCTGGGTGTGCAATTTCTGCAACCGCGGAAAAGGTTATTTCGTAGAGTTGTTTGAATACGAGAAGATGATGATAGAAACTATACAATCCGTAGAGAGAGGTTTATCTGAAGACCTCAGCCCTACGGTATTAGAAGACAAGCTTAGAAAGGAGCTCGCGCGGCAATCATGCGGAGAACCTATGTCAATGCACGACGATTGTCAGAAAGGCTAGAGGGATAAGTGATGCCAATGTTTGTGAAAATGATGAAAGCCCTTTCGACCTTCATAAGCCAACAAGAGAAGACCCCCAAATCGGATAGATCGCCAACGTGTCGAATTATGTCGGTTAAACCTCCCTTGTATGTCGTGTACGATGATGAAGAACGTTTCGGAAGAGATGCCAGATACCTCTGCGAGATACTTGCGGTACAGGTCGTCCCAAAAGTTGATTTCAGGGTGTGATTTTGCAAATTCGTGAACCTTATGCCGGAGCTCTACGTTTTTGGCCTCTCGCTTTGCTCGACGCGCACTCCGGAAGTAGCGACAAATGTGCTCGATATACACGCATGGGAGGCATGCGCTGAGTATGCAGAAAGCTGATTTTCGGCGAATGTCTTCGCGCGGGCCATCGGCATATGCATAGTGTCTATCAAATTCTGTCAAGCAGGACGTGAACATGTCTACGATCAAAGGCGATAAAGTGAATGTCGATTCGACGCAGCATTCCATTCGATTAGGGACGTGGAGGTTCGCGAAACCATGCAGCAAACAATTCTCAGCAAGCAATCCCGAATTTCGCGGAAACTAGGGTGCGCGCCTATGGTCCGCGTTTTATTTTGCAAATGGTATGTGAGGTTGGCGAATGGCGGCAATGGTTCCGAGGCCGTGGGCCCGCAGGCCCCAGAGGCCAGCAGGGCGCCGATCCTGGCAAGCCCCCCAAACTGCCACAATGTAGGCTTTTTTTCTCATGAAAAGCCCGGCAGCATGGTAAGTACTAGTGCGTGATGGGTGCTTGATCACTGGGGAACTGACTTGCAATATTTATTGATCTGCCCTAAGGCGCTAAGTCGCAGATTTCCAGGTGACTCCGAGTCAAAGTCCTTAAGCTTGTTTCGAGTCTTTCTTGAGGAACCAAACTGGTGCTGGTGTAGCTGCTAGCAGGTCGGCTCGTCCCAATTCCTTGCGAGACAGCTGGATTGAGGCAGCTCCTTGGATACTCGCTTGCTCGCTTGAGAGCAATATGCGCGCGCGCTCGGCTTCCTGCCTCCTAGTTGACTGTGTGTCGCCACGTGGCCTCCTCGAAGGCCAGGCTGCGTGCTTTTATCTGCATACCGAAGCTATGTCCGACCTCTTTGGTAAGCGTCAACGGGTCTAGCGTTCTTGGCAAGGTCATGTCTTATAAAGGAGTGAAGTGATCAATCAGCGCCTATCAGTCTATATATGTTCTTAGTCAAGGCCAGCTCCGCAGGGAACACGGTCAGAATTTATGTAGCCTTTGAGCGGTCACGATCGAGGAAACAAGGCCCCCTGGGGAAGATTCTCGTGCAAGCCGCGCGCGCGCGCCAATCGTGACCGTCCAACTTCAACATCTGACGAAGCGAGGGCGTTGCCGCGGTCGGGCCAACGGCTTCTTCTGCAAAAGGGCCTCTGGAGTGTGCGACAGCTGGCCGTTTAGCAGAAGTCTGACTTCTTTTCACAAAGGATATCTTTCCCTTTGGTACGTCCATTTCCGCTCTCTCACACAGCTGAATTCAGGACGCACGCACGGAGATGGAGACTGAGAGCCGCTTCACCTTAGGGAAGCGGAGCAGGGGGGATGACGACTCGGATGTAGAGGATGCACATCCCGAGGGCCTCCTGCAGTGGGTGGACCCTGACCCATGGATGATGTGGCACGTCAGCGTGCACGCGACGCTGCCATGGGAGTTCGCCTTCTCTAGCAGCCCCATCTTCAGCAGAGCCGCAGGGGCTCTCGTTTCCTTTAGGCTCGGCTTTGTCTGCCGGGCTTCCACAGCAGTCTCCCAGGTTCAGCGCCGGGTGACGCGTGCAATTCAGCGGATGATCCAGTTGGTTGCCTCGAGCAGCCCCATCGCTCTCATGGGACTCGGATATCTGCACGATGTGGTGGTGATGGCGCCTCAGGCGCCCGCAGGGAGTCCAGTTGTCGCATACAGACCTGTGGAGGACACCGGTACTCTTGGTGGTGAGTCACCTCTGGTCCTTCACCTCCTGCTTTGCTAGCTATAACATTGAGTGCAATCCGCTCATTAGGCTCCTTCCTCGGTTGGCCCATCATCCTGTCGTACGCTCTGTTTTGTTTTCACTCATGATGAATTGAGACCTTTCAGCCGTCTGCAGTCCAGCCTTGTGGTGACTTTGGATGTTCATTCAGGTGTCAATTCCCCAAAGTAGGGTCCTTTAACCTTTTTTTGGGTCAAGACCTGGCCTACTCTATGGAGCGTGAGCGTCCAGATAGATTCGGTCTGGTCATACAGCATCTTGCTGGATGAACAAGGATTGCTGTGGAAATTCAAGGGGATTTCAGAAGCAGAGCTTGAGGAGCACTTCAAGGCTTCCAAAGACGTCTCTGAATGCATTGAAAGGCTTCTGCTCTTTTGTGTCGATAATGCTTTCATGCCATCGGCAAAACCTTCAACCTCGAAAATGATAATCACAGGGCCTATGAGACCACTGTACAGCTGTACAAAAGGAGTTGTCATGCTTCTAACGGTGATCAAAGCCATCGGTAAAATCAAAAGTCCTGTTTTTCACGTTGATGCAAGTGACACTTTATAAGGTTGAGTGCCTGTTGCAGTGAAATACCGCCTGAACTTCGAGGCTCATATGTTGACCGGCAAAGTTCCGCATTCTGCGATGAGTTGTTCGCATAGCGGTCTGGCTCTGAACACGATGATGCATCTTTGGAAAGAAGCCAAAGATTGACCCGACGCAACAGAAACACGCAAAAGTTGTCCTGAAGGAAGTTGCGACGCTTTTGAAAGCAGAAGACCCTCCCCAGTCAGCGTATGACGGTTTTTCCGTCCTCCTTCAGGCCTCACAGCTGGCCTGGGGCACCAGGCACCCCAGCCAGTCACCGACCTACAGCTGCTGGCTGTCGTGATCTTCCGGGCGGGTGAGTACTGCGCTCTCCTCCAGCCTTGCTCGACCCATCCGAACCTCCAGCAAGTTCGGATAAAGAATGAATCATAGCTACGCTTCTCTCTGACCTGATTTGCTTTGTTGCTCGCTGTTCCGCGCTTGCTTATCTTGCAAACGTGTACAGTTCAACCACCTCGCTTAATCGCGTCTGGTGCCAGACTATCTTCCATTTACGTATTGTTGTCAATCTCTATGTCTATCAACCTGATTTTAGCCGTCACAACTTGCTTGCAGAGGGCCTCTACTGGCTTGGACACCAGGTGGCAGCCTTCCAGAACTACCTCCAGGCACACCCCGCCCCCGGTCCTTAGGAACGCGTTTTCGATGTAGTAAATATGCTGTTCATTATGTCATTCTGTCATCATTTTGTCTAGGTTCATGTTTAGCTACTCCGATAGCGTCTTAAACTGCCATGATCGATTCGAAAAGAGACCATCAATGCTAGTTCATCGGCATCAACCTCCCAAGTTCTGCTCAATTTGCCGAACACATCCTCATACTCATCTGATCGAATCCAGATCGTTATCAAAATGCCTCATGCATGCAATGATGCACGAGTTCCGCCGGGCGGCAAACTCACGTTAGCAATGTAATGATTCGATTGCGCAACAATTCTCAAATTTCGCGCACACTGCTTGGGCCCTTTTCGTCTCTAAAAGGTGGCGCCGGGAGCGATGCATGCACGTTTTAACAACCCGAGCCAGCCTCGTGCAAACTCAAAGTAACCGCGCTCATGTTGTTACTGGGACGCGATGCGATTTTCTGCTGCGCGCCGCTTGTATACGCAATGAGAAGACCGGTATTCTGCGCAGTGCCGTCCGAATTGGTTGTCCATTCCGGCCATCCGACATGCATCCTTAAAGGCAAACTTCGAGCCGCATCCCCCACAATCATTGAATGACTAGCAACTGCGAGGCACACTCATCAATTCACATCAGACACAAATGCGCCTGAGTGTTCCACATAGCATCTCACACATACTGAGCGTGTGACAGCCGGCCTAGCAGCGCGTCATTGATGGCCCATCATGCGCTTGGAAGTGCCGTGCATAGCAGGTGAGAAAGAGCAAGGTAAGGGTAGAAACGCACCAGTCAGGATCGGTTGATTCTACCATGTAGCTCAAACGCGTGCCTTTCTCTGGTTGGGAGGAAGAAAGATAGCCAAGCGCGACCGTAAGCACTCCTTGCTGCAAGGCATGAGGTACCGAAGACCCCGTGCTTAAGTCTACTCCGCTGATATCTGCTGTACGGGTATGTGTTGGCAAACATGGTCGAACCTGGTTATTGAAACTGATCATTGCAGGTGTTCCATGCCTGACAACATAGATTTCTTTTCAAGAAACTTCGAACTCCTCAGAACCACTCTCAACAACGGTCGCTTGTTTAAAAGCTCTACTGTCTGCCCTAAAAAGGTAAAGAGGTTTGGATATTATCAAGCCCAACGAAACTAAGCCCGCGGGGACTGCCCTCTCAATGATGCAGGTACCGCTATGGGGCCGACCTGCAGGCACAGCTTCACAAAGCTGTCTCCAGCGAAGCCCGCCGCAGGTACACGTCAGCACGCCCGGGTTGGTGTCTGCATGTGACATCAGCAGAGGTCAAGGTGATGAACTGGATAGCGTCGGAGCGGATCGAGAGTACGGAGCGGAATGCACCTAGGCAATGCACGAGGGCATGACCGTTCCTTGAGAGTGCATCCTCCTTCGCTAAGCAGTCTCGAGCTCACCGAGATGACCTCCCTGAATTGACTCGTTGCGATATTCATTCTCTAGCGCCGTCGTAAGCTTGCAAGACTGCTTCGGGAAGGGCAGAGAGGCGGATCACTTCTTTTGAAATGGTCACAGCCTGATTGTACGCCACGTTGCTGAGAAGGCGCAGTTTGGCGGCCGTCATCAGAAGCTACTTTCAGCAAGCGGCTGGCTCGAATCATAGGAACGGAAAGTCGAGAATGACAGGACTCTGATGATTTCTTCAGCTTCCACCACTGAGCATTTCACAAAGCTCTGCCACATAGTGGACCCGGAGCTCATCCAGGACCCACATGAATGCTTTCGAGATGCCAAAGTGATGACTTACCCTCCAAGCCCATCTCTGCAGTAGAGCCCCACGTCAACCGAAGCTCGACCCGACTGTAAAGCAAGGGTAACACGTTGGGCTCGCCTGGGCATGTCGGCCAATCCGACACACGACGGGGTCAGCAGGGATCAAGGCGAGCAGTGAGAAGGAGGCAGAAAACATTTGCATACGCACAGAGAAGAATGAATCGACAGACTGATACGCACAAATCAGCGCGGCTGGCAAAAACGAGTTCTGCAGATCCCTCTCCATAAAAGCGGGGGCCGGCCATCACCAATCCTTGTAGACTCCAGGCATGCGTGGTCCTCACGCGCGCACCGCAGCTTGGGCTTGCGTCGCCCAGGACACGTGGCGGATCCAGGATGCGCACGAGGTCGAACAGCCCGTGGTCGAAGACAGCGTCAAAGGGACACACAAGGAACGAATGACAGAATGCGCTCAGTTCGTCCCATTGGGCAAGGGAAAGGCGCTCGAAGTGTGGGATCTCCTCTGTAACGGCACGACTGCGCACCGACTCCCGGCTGCGCGCTGAACTCGCGGCCGCGCATCGTCCGTTATTATACGCTATCGACTTATTGAATCACTACACGCCACGTGTCCAGGTTACTGCTTCACCGAGTGACCGTTCGATAAAGACCCACGTGCACCGCGCGCCTGGGAACCGTACGATAAGCTTTTTAGACTAAGCTTATGGCCGGCCGAGCACCGAAGCTTCTAGACCAACACTTCTTGCCGTAAACTCAGACT
>DF237879.1:0-17772 GCA_000708835.1 Klebsormidium nitens | reverse complement strand
ATTGAGGTAGCTTACTTACGACCGCATAGTAGAGCACAGTGCGACACGCCAACGACTGACAGTGACTAACGAACTGATCACAACTGAACAGCACTGAAGAGAACTGATCGTTATGATTGCCCTACCATACATCTTAGCCGGTGGCATAATTACAATTAATTATGTCACGTCAATACTGGCCACATGCCGACACGTCGACAAACTGGCAAACCCGAAGGTTTAACTGCCGTGCGATTGTGCGGTTAGACTTAACCATCGCCCAATCGTCACACAAATTCGCAAGGGTAAGCCAATGTTTTTGGCTTTACTCAAGGACCCACCGCTACCGGGTGAGACCTCCAGACTCTTGATTGATAGAATGTTGAAGGATTTCGTGGATGTTTTTCAGGACCCTCTGCCTCCAGAATTGCCACCCAAGCGGAACCGTTCGCATGGATTCCAAATCAGGCCACACACCTTCGTTTCGCACTCTCTATCGTTTGTCACCTTTGGAATTGAAAGAAGCGAAAAAGCAGATAATGTTTCTTTTGGAAACTGGTCTAAAAGTTCAGCCTTCCACGAGTCCTTACGGCGCCCCGACTCTCTTTGTCCCTAAGCCTAACGACCGCGGTCTGAAATGTGCGTGGACTATAGAATGTTGAATTAGATGTCTGTTAAGAATCGTTATCCTCTTCCCTGTATCGATGACATGTTGGATACGGTTTCGGGTGGTAAATTCTTTACCAGCTTGGATCTGACCCCGGCTATTGGCAAATTCGAATATCCGAAGCCGACGTTCCGAAAACGGCTTTCAGAACGCCTTTTGGACACAGGCTTCGAATGGACACTTCTTCCCTTTGGTTTAACTAACGCTCCCGCTACCTTCCAATCTGTCATGAACAGCATCTTTGAGCCTTATCTTCGGAACTTCGTCGTAGTCTATCTTGATGATATTCTTATCTTCACCAAGTCCGAAGAAGAGCATGAGGCTCATGTGCGAAAGGTCTTGGAAATCTTGCGTCGCAAAAGGTTCTATGTTTGTAAAGACAAAAGTTCTTTCGTGCAGAGCGAGACCAAGTTCCTCGGCCACATCGTCGGAGTTGACGGCATCAAACCAGACCCCAACAAGGTCAGAGTGGTCTCTGATTGGGCGATCCCGAACGATGTGCACCAAGTAAGATTCTTCCTTGATTTGGCTAACTACTTCGGACGTTTCATTCAAGGCTTCTCGACTCTTGCTGCGCCGCTATCCGAGTTGACGCGAGCAAATAAGCCTTTTGAATGGTCGACCAGAGAACAAGAGGCATTTCTTGGTATTAAGGCCCTTTGTCGAGCACCCGTTTTGGTGTCGCCGGACTCCTTTAAACCATGTACGGTGGTGAGCGACGCGTCGCTTTTAGGAGTTGCCGGGGTCCTGTTACAAGAAGATCGTACGTCCTGTTGCCTTTGAGTCCCGAAAGCTTTCTCCGGCTGAGCATAATTACTCAACCGGTGAACAGGAGCTCTTGGCTGTGATTCATTGTTTCAAGACGGTTTGGCGGTGCTACCTTGAAGGTACGCATTTTACTGTCATAACTGATCACTGTCCAAATACGTTTCTCCAAACGCAACAAAATCTGAGCAGGCGTATGGCTCGTTGGTCTGAGTTTCTTCGACGGTTTGACTTTGAATGGGTCTACAGGTCTGGTAGGTCTAACGTTGCAGACCCGTTAAGCCAGTTCCCCGTGAGTGACGCTGCCTGCCTCAAACATTTGCGGGATGAAGAGCTTAGCACGCCGGTCGTGGCGGTCGGCCAACCCCATCCGGTGTAAGCTGCCAGCGAGGTCTTCACAAGGCGTACGCATCCAAGTAAGTTTGGCTTACCTCTCCTTCTTCAGGAAGCCATTGGCTTCGTCGTATACCAAGGACCCGGCAACGCTGCGAGATGTAAACAACGTTGCGGGCCGACGACTGCGTATCACTTCAGGGAGTCTAGTTATAGAAGATGGTCGCATCTATGTGCCTGCCACCGCCGACACCTTCGAGATTCGGCGAACGATCGTGATTGAATATCATGATACGCATTATGGCGGCCACACCGGTATAGTATAAGTAAGACCCAAAAGGCAGTCGAAAAACTCTCTCGTTGGGACGGTCGGACAGGGGACGTCCGTCGTTTTGTGCTTACTTGTACTATTTGTCAGCGCAATAAGCCTCGGCAACGAAACGCTGCCGGTTTGTTACAATCAACCAGACACCTAACGACCCATTTGAGCGTGTTTCTTTTGATCTTGTAACCGATTTGCCGACGACTGAGCGTGGGTTTGACTCTTTGGCGGTCTTTGTTGATCGTTTAACAAAGCTAGGCCATTTTGTCCCGACCACCAAGACAGTCGACGCAATAGGGTTCGCTCATCTCTATTTGAACAATGTCTTTAAGCATCACGGCTTATCTGATAAGTTCATTAGCGATCGCAATCCTCGTTTTACTAGGAAGTTTTGGACAGAACTTACCAGGTTGATTGGTACTCGACTTGCTCTTAGTTGTTCCTATCATGCTCAAACGGATGGGTTAACGACGAGGCTTAATCGGACTATGGAAACGTTTCTTCGTCACTTTGTTTGTGCCGACTAGTTTGATTGGGACACTCTTTTGCCTATGGCTAAATCTGCTTATAATTCTGCTTGGCAAGAGTCGGTTAAAGCCTCCCCTTTCGAACTTACTTTTTGTCGTCAGCCCAAGGCACCCGTTGGGCGCATTCCGGTATCTTTGATCCCCGGAGCCACCTCTTTTGCAGAGCGCATCTCGTTGGGCCTTTCCAAGGCTAAAGCGTCCTTGGCCCAAGCGCAGGCGCTGCAGAAGACGTTTGCCGACCAAAAGCGCCGTGAAGTCTTGTATGAGGTAGGCGATTTGGTGCTGTTAAGCTCCAGGAATCTTCATATTCGCTTCACCGGCTCTATTAAGCTCTTACCTCGTTTCGTAGGCCCCGTTTAAAGTTGTCCAGCGAATTAACAACTTAGCCTATAAAGTCGATTTGCCCGCTCATTATTGGATTCACCCGGTGTTTCACGTTTCTTTGATTGAGCCTTATCGAGCCGACGGGCGACACCAGCCCCCGCAACCTCCAACCGAAATTGAAGGTGCCTTGGAATATAAAGTCGATAGGATCCTAGATCATAGGTACACTCGTAAGGGCAAACGTCGTTTTGCATGGTACCCGGATCGCCTGGAAGAATTATGGACGAGAGCATAATTCGTGGGAGCCAGTCGCAAATCTCACTGATGTCAAAATTTCTCTTAAAGAGTATTGGCCGCGTGCCCGTTCCGTTTCTTCGCCTAACGACCCTCCCCTGGGTCGGGGTGCGGCAAAGATAGGCGGCATAGCGCGGGTTACACGCAAACGTCCCGCGTCGGGTTCTACTTCCGTAGGTCTTTAAAGAACCCAAAACGTCAACGCCGATAGGGTTGCTTTAGCTTTTGCTTCTGCTTCCACCAACGAGGACGTTGATTAAAGGAGGGAGGTGTGTAACGGTTGCACTCTTTTGGCTTCTATCCCGACTCTCCCCCTTACTACCAAAATCGTGTGCTAGGTTCAATTCGTTGAACCAGCCGAACCTTATGCGATAGGGCGACTTAGACTTTCAGACTTGTCGGCCCTAGATCGCTTGAAGGTACTCTACTAGACTTGAGACTTGTCGGCCCTAGATCGCTAGCGGCTCGCGCACATAGTCTAAGTCTATCAGCTTAAGACTTGTCGGCCCTAGATCGCTGGCGGCTCGCGCACATTGTCTAAGTCCGTCGCCGGACCACATACCAGCCGGACTGGTACCGGCCCGACCGGAATGGACTGCGCGGAACCGCGGCTGGTCGCATCCCAACTCTTCCCGGATTATGCGGGCGAACGAACTCACCGAGTTCACGTAAACAAAAGGTTCCTCGGAATCTTCGAATAGAGGCTTCGCTACTTAGTAGAGTCTTAATTAAATTAAGGATACTATGTTGCCTTAAGATTGCGCGGTCTCTCAAAAACTGAGAGGGGGGGTTCCGTTGATGTAGTCTAGTCTTTGCGCCACCTTCAGGCTCACCACAGAATGAGTGCTATGCCAAAACGAACGTATGCAGAGAAGGCGCTACTGAACTTCGCGCCTTTGTATGCTGATTTGCGAGAGTGCAAGGGGTACTGTGCTTCCCCCTCGACTTGTATGAGTATGAGTCACGTAGCACGTGCGCGCGCCAGGCGCCAAGCAGCCTGTCGCGTTGGATGATGCACAAAATCGAGACACGAACGAGAGCAGCTTGAGACGTGTAGAGAAAACGAGTTGAGGCGCTCCTAAACGTGGTGCTTCTTCCTTCCCTCCCGAATTGTGTTGTTCCCTATCTTCTTTCCTGAGCCTACGAGTCACAATCTTCTTGAGTTTCTTCTGCACACTTCTCAAGTCTCCTCCTAGGACCTACTTTCGCATCGAAGCTGATTACACGTCTTTATGATGCGCTTGGTTTTGATCCTATCCCCTTCTGACTTGTCTTACGGCCCAGGACTTTCTTACATGCACTACCAGACGATGCACTACCAGACGAAACGCTCCTTTCTGCCTTCGCCTTCCTTCATTCTACTCGACGTCACTGCCCCAATCTCCGCCTCTATCTACAACCTGCCACGTGTCTTCTCCTACACGTGCGCAACTCCGATCTTAGACACTTCGACTTGCGCACTTGGTCTTGGACGCGCCACTTGCTTCCCTTTCCTTCGACCACTCCAGCTCGGACTACGTCCGACTTGAACTCCCATAGACAAACCGCCAGGCTGTACACCGAAGCAAAACGGACCAAACGGAACGGAACAGAACGGAACGGAACTCCTTGCTAGGCAATACTGCCGGGGCCTACACTGCGCAGGCTATACAGCCTGGTTCTCAGCCCATTTTGACTTGTAAGAGACTTTTGACACGAGCCACGAGACCAATTCACTTTTTGAGACCTTTCAGACTTTAAGGCAACAGCTGTTGCCTTCTCCCCTCCACAGAAAGGTTGCGTCCTTGCAACCTAAAGCTAGAATCTATCTAGGCTGTAATGGGGAGGTGGTTGGCTGATGCTGACTTTTGTGTGTTCGTTCTCACTCCTACCGCTTCTTTGGTATTCCAAGAGGTCCATGTATTCCGTCTTTGACGTCAGCAGCCCCTGGGGATGCCGATTGTCCTCCTTGGTTATGACGACTTGCCGGTGCGCGTAATCAAACCGGTGCACTTCGTGCCTCCAGTTGATCACCTTGGTTGGAAGGGGACTTGCCGGCGCAAAAGTGGTCGACTCGTTCGGGCGCGCTACGTTTTGGAAATCTAAGGACCGATACGCCTCTGCCATGACATTGGGAATAGACGTGTAGTTTTGGGAAAAGAGCGAAGAAGACGAAAGGGTCTTGCCTGGGTACGGGGGCTCGTCCAGAAGTTGGGAAGACTGTCCGTAAACAGGGCTGAACGGTTTCCGGCTTTCATGCCTCTCTTCCGGGGGAATCGGAAAGAGTGACGTCCGCTTTTCGCTTGGCTTTCTAAACCTCATTTCGTCTCGGTTCACTGGGGGCGTTACCGGGGGTTTCCACACATTCGAAGGTCGGCTTCTTGGTGGACTTTCGCGGGTGACTGATTCCGGGGAAAAGTTACGAGAACTGGGGGCGTTGTTTCTGTTTTCGGCTGTTTGGGCAGGTTCCGAGCACGTCATGAAAAGGGGCAGGTCCACCCTATGCGAAAGAAGGCCTTCTGCTCGGTTCCAATAAGCGGCTAACTGGCGCCGCGCGAGGTCTGCGAAGTCTGGTTCCGTTCTTTCCATCTAGGCTTGAGGGCTCTCTACGGTTTGGCCGGATGCTTTCCAGTCCGCCTCCATGAATGACTTTAGGGACTGACGGTCAAAATCGCACTCCTCGAAGTAAAGTTCGTACAAGTTGGCCGCGTACTTCACCATTCGGTTTTCGCGACTGCCTTTCCAGAGGAGGGGGAAGTGCAAAATCCCATCGACCAGCTCCTTCATCTTCTGCGCATATCCGTCTATGGCGTCAGGATTTCTCTTCAACAGATTGTGACGTCTTTTGGCTATGTTGAAGGCTAAGCTGAGCACTGCCTGGTAGCGGAAGTACCTCGTTAACCGTTCGTAGACGTTTTCCTCAGCGCGAGACATCTCCACCTGACCCGTGACTTTTGCACCCTGAAAGCCCGACTGTCTTTCTGGTTTTGCTACAACTTCCCGCTCTCTCGACGCTCTCAGACGTTCCCGGATAGCGGCTTTCTCCCGGTCTTCAGCTTCGACTTCCATCGGGGCACTCGACGGAGGGGCTATTGATGACTCCGTGTGGGCTTTTGGGGACGGGTTCGCTGGCGAAGTTACGAAGACATGCTGACTTCCCGGGCTGTCTCGTGGCATGTCTCGCTCCGGTGACGTTTCCGTGCGTGTCAGGGTGGACTCGGCCCCACTTGTAACGATAGAAACCCCTGGTAAAGATCGCAGTTCGGAGGGCAGAACATCATGCAGAATTACATGTTGCCGCATCAAAGGGACATTAGCTCGCTCCGGCGAAAGTTCAGCCCGCGCTAACTCTTCCGCATGTCGTCGGATCTGTAGCGGCAATTTTGAGGACGAGACAGGCTTTTGTGAATTGTCATACAGAATGTTCAATCCCCCTTGAGACTTGGGGAAAAACTGTCGAAAGTGGTAGCTAATACTGTATGGATTTTCGAGACACAGCCCTCGCTCAAGCACGGGATCGAGGTTCCGGTACTCCAGGTCTGCGATCAAGTCGACTTTCGGTTCTCCCTCGCTTCCGAATGACCGAAACCACTCCAGGTAATCCATCCACTCTGGATTCATCAGCTGGAAAGACTTTTCCGACGGAAAGACTTGCTTGTTCAAAAAGAGGACCGTCTAGGATTATTTTCCTTAGCTGTTTATGCAACTGCTGCCGTAAGTCACTTCCAGCTGGCAGTCTCCCATGCAAATGCATGGCCAGTGTAAGCTGGATGGCTGCTGAATGTGTGGAAGATTGGTCCAAGGGTTTGAACGGAAGGCCGGTTGTTTCGTTGAGTAGCTTCATCTTGACTAGCAAGTCTTCAGACACACGAGATACACCGCAAAGTGCAGACATTTTAGACGGTGTCCAATCACGTGGAGGGCCCGACAGACGTTTACGAAGTTACACACACTGTCCGTATCTAAACGGCTGAGAACGTTCAGAAGGGCTTTTTCAGGAAGGCATGTAAGTGGGGTGGGAAGATATTGTCCGACTGGCCGGGGTCCCAAGCTTAGTTGACCTACGCGTTCTATGGGCCTCTTGACTGACCGCAAGAAAGTTTCCGTCTTTTCCGTCTGCGGTTGGCTGAGCAGTTCCCCAAGTCGAGTCCCACTCCAGTTTGACATCGGAGTCGTACTCTTCGACGTTTTGGGCGTTGGGTACAGAGGGTTGCTCACATGCAGCTTTTCCGGCAGCGGTCGCGTCTGGCTCAGCTCCGAACGGGGGCTGCCTCGTCTCCTCGTCGTCCCCGGAACATGAATTTTGGCGGTCTTTAGTACGGAATCTCTTAGGTTTTCTTCGCCGTCTGACTGGTCTCCTTGACGGTTCTGATTTATCTGAATCGTCTCCGCGGCTCCGCTGCGGAAGCCATCAAGACCTGGCGGTATGATACAGGGTACTTCGAGGTCATTCTCGTGTTCCGCTTCCGCTTCCGTCTCAGCTCGATTCCCTTGCAACGGAAAAATGTGAGTATCCAGAAATTACTGCATTGAAGTGAACTTTAGGATTTCGGTTTGCGGGCGCGTCCAAATCTTCCCGGAATCTGGATTTCGAATGATAGCGATTCGGTTTTCAGGTGGACCAGACCAGCCATCAAAGACAAACGGACCGTCCCAATGAAGTCGGAACCCTCGGATCGCTCCAGCTGCTTGCATAATGACAAGATCGCCTGGCTTTATAGGATCAGAACGAGGTTTATGTTTAAGACTCCACCCTGCATAATTTTCTTTCTCTTTGATTTGCGACTGTTCAATTAGAAGGTTTGACTGTCTTTGTAGATGTTCCAACGTCTTCAGTCTATCCAGCTGTGCCTCAAAGTTAACTTCTGCATCCAAGAAAGAGGAACGGTAAGACTAATTGAAAAGTTGATCGGCTGGTGTGATCGGAATACGACCATAAAGACACCGTGACATAAACGGAATCATTCTGATAGTTTCCTGAGAAGTGACGTTATATTGAAAGACAACGGCGGACACGTGTTTTTCCCAATCGGTAGGCTTTCGGTGACACATGCTTCTCAGAGTTGACTTTAGTATTTGCATGAAACGTTCCACTTGTCCATTGGCTTTTGGATTCCGCGGGCGAACTCTGATCTGTTTCATTTTCTCGTCACGCAGTAGACTTTCAGATTCTTCATGGAACTCTGTACCTCTATCACTAACAACCCGTTCGAAAGGGCAGCCATGTCGCAGCAGTATCTCTTCTTTAAAACCTTTTGCCACCGTAGCTGCCTTTTTGGTTGGGAAGAACACGGGCATATGCAAACTTGGTCATAGCGTCAATACCGACTGCAATATATTTCTTCTTCTTTTTTGCGTCCAGAAAGTAGCCACAAAGGTCTAAATGAACTCTGAAAAAGGGGGAGACAGGGGGCATCGAATTCATTTCCGGGTCACTGCGCTCTGCACGGCCGGCTTTTTCTTTTTGACAGTCGGGACATGAACTATAAAGGCTGCTGTGATATTACTAAGCTGAGGAAAGAAGAACCTTTCTTCCACCTCAATCCGGAACTTGCCTTTGTCTTTTGGACAGTGAGCCTATTCCTGGTGACAACTTTTTAGAGTTGGGAGCACTTCGTTCTCCCAAAGGACTCGACAGGGCTGATGCTTTCTATCATTTATATAGAGCTCATCATTCAGAATTACGAAGTCCCTGGCTCGTCTTTTAAAGTTGTAACGGGTCGTCGCTCCCAGGATTCGAGCTGGCAGTTCCGATGACTTTAAAAAGTGTCGTATCTCGTGCAAGCCCTGGTAATCTTTCTAACGTTTACGCTGCTGGTCTTCATCAGAATAGCCTAGACCTACTTTTTCCGAAAAGACTTAGACTTTCGAGAAACCGACCGCTCACCTTTCAGAGGTTCGCTTCGCTTGGCCTCTCCTTGGTCGTCCCGTGGCGGGGAAGGACTTTTACGCTTCTCTCCGGCGAAGACTTCTTCGAAGCGTGATGACGTTTTCACGACGACTGGATCCTCATGACTGTCTCCGGACATGGGCACCGCAAACCTGCGTCACCATGAGAGACACTGACGTTATTATAAAGGCTTTTGAGGGCTATCAATTCAACGAAAGCATTTCAGACAGGTTGACGCTGATTGAAACCACTTGTTCCGCATACTCTTCAGGGGCGAGTTCGCTTTTGTGTAGAGTATAAAGGTATCTTCGTAGACCGCTCTTGTGTCGTCCTTGCTTAAGCAAGCCCTGCTGC
Source organism: Klebsormidium nitens (assembly GCA_000708835.1). Classification (NCBI taxonomy): domain Eukaryota; kingdom Viridiplantae; phylum Streptophyta; class Klebsormidiophyceae; order Klebsormidiales; family Klebsormidiaceae; genus Klebsormidium; species Klebsormidium nitens. The sequence goes on along the minus strand of DF237879.1, from coordinate 8,338 downwards.
ATAAGAAGGAAAATGTAAGTAGAAAGGCAGAACCAACCTCGACTTGTAACGTCCATGTCCTCGCAAACCTCCATCGCAGACTGGATAAACGTTTGGGCTTCCGAGAATGTCAGCAATTCTCCCCGGGCTAACTTCCAGAGATTGTCTCGTCCCCGCTCATACAGTTCCGGATGGGCCAGGGCATCATCCGGATCTGCAAAGTAACCGAACCAAGCACTGTGGAGTTTCTCAAACGTAGGATGCCAAATGACTATCCAAGGCAGGCCGGTGTGCGCATCATCGTAGAACGTACGAAAGTTTGTCATAAACGAGACGTGGAGACAACGAGACATGGACTTTTGAGAAATGGCCGGCAAAATCTTAACAGTTGCACATTGGTCTCGAAAAAGCGCTGGCTCCTCACTCTTTTGCCAATCTGCAAGTATAGGGCTGATAACATCAGACGGGTTCGACCTCAGGATTGTTTTGCAAATGTTCCGCGACCGCTCGAGACAAGGCGTCTGCATTAAGATGACTTTTTCCTTCTCTGTGCTCCACTTTGAAATTGAATTCATCTTTGATTAGATACAACCAACGTGCCAACTTTCCGGAAGTGGGATTCAAAATCTCGATCCAGGTTAACGCTCTATGGTCAGTCCTAACCACGAACTCAGGTCGCCCGCGAAGGTAAACAGAGAAGCGGCGCAAACCGAAAATAATTGCACTGAGTTCTCCTTCTGTAGTGGAAATCCTTTGTTCTGACTGACTGAGAGTACAAGAAGCGTATTCTATGGCTTGTTCTTTCTTATGTGCGGGATTACGCATACCAAGTATTGCAGAAATGGCTGTCTTTTGATAATCCGTATCAAGAACTAACTGGTATTCCGAATTGTAGCAGGTAAGGATGGGATAAGAGCAAAGAGCATTTTTAAGGAAGTCAAAGGCTTTTTGACAGGCTTCCGACCACTCAAAGTTGACTTTCTTTCCTAGAAGTCTAGTTAGGGGACGGGCTATATGAGCAAACTTTGGAATGAACACTCGATAATATTGGCATAGACCCAAACTTGCTGCAATTCCTTAACATTTGAAGGGGGAAGAATCTTTCGAATGGCTTCTGTTTTCTTGTTTGACATGGTCATTTTTCCATCCCCGATCCGGTAACCCAAAAAATCAACCGAATCAGACCCAAATTCACACTTTGGGGGACACAACTTCAAACCGGCCCAGATCAAACGTTCTAATACTTTTTGAAGGTTGCTCAGAAGCTCATCAAAAGTGTGCGCAAACACGCACATGTCGTCAATGAACACTTTCAGAAAACGATTCCACTGCAGAGGCGGAAAGATAAGCTCTTGTAATCGGGTAAAAGTAGCGGGCGAGTTCTTCAGACCCATAGGCATAACTAACCACTCAAATAGTCCAAGATTCCGAAACCAGAAGGCTGTATATTCTTTGTGTTCCTTTTTCATTGGCACGCCATAAAAGCCACTTGTGATGTCCATCATCGCAAAGAACCGGGCTTGTCCCAATTGCTGTTGTAGATCGGACATGAAAGGCAAGGGCATAGACCACGGACGGTCTGGGCGTTTAGACTTCTGTAACCACAAACCAAACGGTATTCCCTAGGCTTTGGCTTCGGAACTACTAGGAAGGCGGGAGAAGACCAGGGAGACTTGCTGTATTGAATTTGGCCCTCTCCTTGTAATCTTTGAACGAACTCGGCTGCTACTTTCTGTTCTTCGAATGAAAGCTTGAACGGCTTCATTTTGACCGGCGTGTCATTGACAAGATCTATTTTATGCTCAATAAGGGTAGTGTAACCCAAATCCTCTTTATCCCGACTGAAAGCGTGAATATTTCGCCTGATCATTGCTGACAACTCAACTTTCTGGTCGTCTGTCAGATTTGCACCTAGCTTAATCTCAGCTAAGATTTTCTCGACTTCTTCGGCTGTGTATTCTTGTTTTCTAGACTGTTGAGAGTATGTTTCGAAGGTGGTTTCCGAGGCGGGTTTAATCCTAACCAACTTCAGCTCCGGTGGCGGTTCTGACGCTCCTTTAGGGTACAACCATGTTTTCCTTGGACTGCCGGGTCTCGTAAAGCACGCCGCGCCTGCTTGACAATCTTTTTGATCAGACCGTTCTTCAAATGATTGGCTTTACACCACACCCTCGCAAGCTCGAGGTCCTGCTCTGACTGGATCTTTACCCCGTGAATATACGGAGCATCATGAATTTGTTCTAAGAACTTTCGTGATCGCACAGGTTTGGCGCCTAGGCCTTCAGGGCTTGCGGACTGTTCACGTTTTTTGGGACTGCAACCTCAAACGAGAGCACCAGATCGAGCCAAGGGCCTGGGTAGTCATCAACCGTAGTCACGTAGTAACTTTCGGGAAGGCTTTCCTTCTGTTCTGTGTGCTTCATTAACAGCGGAATGGCAAATTCACGACTTGGAAGTGAAACAAGACAGCATCCTGACTGCGGCAGATGTCCACGTCTAAGGGTCCCATGATGTCACTAGCAACCAGAACGTTGTACGAACACTCACGGGGCATTACGGCCATCGGAGCTTTGATGATAAGAGACCCGATTCTCAGCTTGACTACCACCTTTCCTTCGGCTGGCCGAATCTCCCCCGAAGACGTTCTGTAGGTCATTTTGGTCGGCTTGACTGTTTTCGCAAACCCCGCTTGCTCGACTTGACGTTCAAGTTGATGCCAGAGAAAGTGGCTCCGGAGTCCAAACCTATCCGCACTTCCCCACATCTTTCGATTTCTGCCATGACTTCCGTCCTTATAGGATAATCCTTTCGAAAAGCGTTCTGCAGCCCACAGTACACAGTTAGATTTGATTCTGCTGGTGCCACGTGGCGCGAGACGCGGGCGGACAGCGCATCCGTCCCGTCACCTTCATCCTGCACAAAGGACTGGGGAGAAACAGAGTCTTTCACGATAATTTCTTTGTGAGTGAAAGCGGCTACGTTAGACTGCCCAGGTGTTCCGACTACGTCTTCTGCTGCCATGTGTCCACTTGCCGCGCGCGCGGGCTTGCACGCCTTCTTCTCGTGTACGGAATGAAAGAGAAGCTTGTCCAAGTACCTGTGCAGATCTGTTCGAAAATGTTTTACATGATGGTGCGCCGAAATTGCTTGTGAACAGTCTTTAAAAGGTGCTCGCGCGATTCCCTGCATCTGCTCGGACAGCGTCTCTCGGTTCTTGGCTTTCGTTTCCCGGATCTTCTGTTTCTGGTCTTCGGAAAGAGGATTTTTGACTAGTTTAGGCGGGTTTTTCTTATGCGAGCTGTGTGAGGCGTCTTTTTTTGACGTTTAGAAGGTGGAGCTGTTCCAGGAGCACCACGGGAGGGACCGCCATTTTCCCGGGCCCGTTTACCTGCAAAGATCTCTTCGTCTTCTGAATCAGACATACTACGTCAGAGCTGACGTAATCACTTTCTCCAGAAGCGGAATCGGACGAAGGTTCACCTGCAAAGACTTCGTGCCTCGCATCAGAAGCTTCTGGACTTTCCGAATCAGTATAAGAAAGGGGAATTTCCTCCATCATGTTTCAGTTAGGCTGGTTATTTTGTCTCCTCGGGTTATTGGGCAAAGGAGGGATCGGTTGACCTTCACACAAGCTTCCTGACCGATGTCTCCCCCAATAGTTACAGCACGGGAGAAACGGAACTCTCGGTTCATTGTTGCAAAGCCTAAGAATCGCATGTCCTTCTTGCAAACACTTGGGGCATCGAAGTGGTCGACCTGCAGGATAAGAGGAAGCCTGGACATTTACAGCTGAAGTATTTGAGTTGGCTTTTTGAAGGGCGAGCATCTCGACCTTCTTCTTGATCTCCTTGACTTCTGTCCCACGTTCATCTCTCTTCCCGCTGACAGTGTAGTACATGTTTTCGGCTTCTCGGGCCACTTCAACTGCATCGACAAGAGTGACTGGATTTCGAGAAAAGGTGCTCTCCTTAATTCCAGGTCGGAGATTCTTGACAAAATACTCCCTCTGCTTCTCGCCCGAGACTTCCAATTGCATGAAGTACCTGCACATATTGGTAGCATACTCTCCAACGGAGGAATCTCCCTGCTGATGATTAAGCATCTCAACGAACAACTTCTCTTGATTTCTTTCCCCCCATTCTCGGCAGAAGGCTTTTTTGAACTGGGCCCAGGTCTGGTTAAATGGCTGAGTTTCTGTCCACGAGCGGGCTTCTCCGACGAGAGAGCATCTTGCTAGAGCTACTATGTGAATATCTTGCAGATTGTAGAGAGGCCTCATTTGTTCTAAGTCAATTAACCAGGACGTGGCTGCTAATCGTTTTTCCGAGCCATCATATTTAGGCATCTGATTTAAGGGTGGAATTTGGACACGTGGAACTTGGGTCTCGCTGAAGGTCAAAGGAGGTGTTGGCTGCACAGGAAAAGAGGGCTTTAGTGGAGCCTCAGCTCCAATGTTATTCAACTTCGAGGCATTATAAAGAGGATTGGCTGTGACATTTGTTGTAGGATTTTCTTGAAGCAACGGAGAGGAAGGTCCAAGTCTGGTCCCAAACGTTTCTTGGCTGTTCTTGAAACTTTCGAGAGGAGTTCTAGGGCTATTTGGGACAGGCTGAGCTACATGGAATGACGTTTCAGCTCGGGGTGACAATAGGTCAGGCTTTGCAGACACGCCGGTAGCTTTCTATCCTCGTTGGACTTTTAGCAATCTGTTGTTGCATTGCTTGCAGCTGACTTTGTATGGTTTGCTGGAAGGCTTGCATCTAATCTGCCATCATCTTTACAAGGACAGCATTCTGTGCTTCTGGCGTTTCTTCTGGAGGCTTTTCTCCGAAGCTCTCTCGAGCTTGGCTGACAAGGTATCCATTCTTCCCCTCAAGCTAGCAGTTTCTTCCTGGAGAGCATAATAGTAGGAAGCTTTATATTTCAGAGCAGCTGTCTCGTCCAGGCCCTGCTTGATTCTCTCCTCATCACTATCTTCTGGATTTTGAGGTAGAAAGGGCTGGCTGGTAGAAGGACTGGCGTTCTCGGGGCTTTCAGGTTGGTTTTTCGGATCAGCCAGGCCAATGCCTTGCTGGGCTTCAGGAGAACGAACTCCCTCTCCATCTTTGGTGTCTGGACCCATCCTTTTAACGACATGCACGAAGGCCTCAGCTCAGAACTCAAGAACCCTCAAGAGAAACTCACCTTCCAGACAATTCAGCCCAAAATTACCCGAGAAAGTCAAACAAACGGAATGCTCGGACTTTTTGCACGTTCTTCTCACCTTGGCTGAAAGGCTCCACGTAAAGTCTGGAATCGTCTCTTGAGCGCTTCCGTCTTTGCTCGCACTCTGTCTCCTCCGGTTTGACGACCGGAAGAGCACTTCCTGTGGCGATGGATCCCGGGGACGGAACCAAGATTGCGCGGTCTCTCAAAAACTGAGAGGGGGGGTTCCGTTGATGTAGTCTAGTCTTTGCGCAACCTTCAGGCTCACCACAGAATGAGTGCTATGCCAAAACGAACGTATGCAGAGAAGGCGCTGCTGAACTTCGCGCCTTTGTATGCTGATTTGCGAGAGTGCAAGGGGTACTGTGCTTCCCCCTCGACTTGTATGAGTATGAGTCACGTAGCACGCGCGCGCGCCAGGCGCCAAGCAGCCTGTCGCGTTGGATGATGCACAGAATCAAGACACGAACGAGAGCAGCTTGAGACGTGTAGAGAAAATGAGTTGAGGCGCTCCTAAACGTGGTGCTTCTTCCTTCCCTCCCGAATTGTGTTGTTCCCTATCTTCTTTCCTGAGCCTACGAGTCACAATCTTCTTGAGTTTCTTCTGCACACTTCTCAAGTCTCCTCCTAGGACCTACTTTCGCATCGAAGCTGATTACACGTCTTTATGATACGCTTAGTTTCGATCCTATCCCCTTCTGACTTGTCTTACGGCCCAGGACTTTCTTACATGCACTACCAGACGAAACGCTCCTTCCTACCTTCGCCTTCCTTCTTTCTACTCGACGTCACTGCCCCAATTTTCGCCTCTATCTACAACCTGCCACGTGTCTTCTGCTACACGTGCGCGACTCCGATCTTGGACACTTCGACTTGCGCACATGGTCTTGGACGCGCCACTTGCTTCCCTTCCTTCGACCACTCCAGCTCGGACTACGTCCGACTTGAACTCCTCTGGACAAACCGCCACGCTGTACTCCGAACCAAAACGGACCAAACGGAACATTACAGAACGGAACGGAACTGCTTGCTAGGCAATACTGCCGGGGCCTACAGTGCGCAGGCTAAACAGCCTGGTTCTCAGCCCATTTTGACTTGTAAGAGACTTTTGACACGAGCCACGAGACCACTTCACTTTTTGAGACCTTTCAGACTTTAAGGCAACAACTAATACTACTAAGAAAAGGCCCGACTATAGGAAATACTACTAATCAAAGGTCTCTTATATAGTAAGACTACATAGTAGCAATACACTTCGGTAGTAATGCTACTAAGATACGTCTTCTATTAAGATTCCCTAGTAGTATACTTTTATAGTGCCTATTAGGCCACGCGAACAAATGCCGATTAGTATAGTGTATCTACGTATAGTCTGAATAGGAATGTATAGAGTATATCTAATACTGACTATAGAATAATGGCATGATGCCGATTAGTATTAGTCTATACCGAATGTATTGACCATACCTAAGAGCGAGATAGACTAATAGACTAAAGGCATCTAGGATTCAATAGAAAGCTGCGGCTTACTAAGAATCCTATAGACTATACTCGTTCGGTCACTGATCAAGTGCATAATCTTAAAGGATCCTTGAACCATCCGAATACAAGGTTGCAAGACTGTCAAAAGCCAGCCTGTCATACGTGACGCGGCGGCTGACAGGGCAGTGCCCTTGTATGGGGGAGCGCCCTTGCGTGGTCTGCCACAGTCTTAAAGTGGGCGTAGAACATGCATGTCCACCCCGATCGGACGGTCACATCGCCTGCGATCGACAATTCCGAGATGTCATCAGACGTCGAGGATTTCAATCTGATCAGGCGGTACAAGACCGTTCAGGAATACGGGTACCAACCGAACCTAGGCCTTCAGGCAGGGACCGGATGCTCTCCGGAGGTCCGGTACCGGAAGGTACCACGGTTCCGAAGGGTCTACGTCATCCTACGTCAGCTGCTGAAGGCCGCAAAAAGGAAGGGGCGAAAGCGAGCAAAAATGTCAAAGTTGTCGAATCGAACCGGGAAGAGATGGATCTAAACATTTTCACAAGGTGAGCGCGCTTGCCAGTTCGGTCAATCTGCCCAAAGTCGCAGAGCCGATGTCCAAATTTGGTCCCGGAAATCGGGTTTTTTAACCCGACGCCCACTTTAAGTAAGACTGCAGACTGCCAGCCAGTAAGGAGGCTGCAGCACTAGCCTGCAAACCTTTACTATAAAATGGGTTGGATTGCGAAGTTCCGAATACAGAAATACTTCTCGCGTTTGAGTCGAGCTTCCACCCACACGACCATTCCAAGCTTCCGCAACTAGTCGGCCCAACTTACGGGTTGAGCCCGTAACAGAAGGGGTGGGTGGGAGGGTGCCCCGGTCTCTATTTTCAGTTTCTGCAGGGACTCCGTACATTGAACTACTTTATTAAAGTCCATTGATTGACCCGCCGGGGCGGGCCGTCCTCAGACAGAACATATTGGTATCCTCATAGTGCAGGTTGCACGGAACTGTAGCACGTCGCGGTACAGCCAGGGAAATCGGGTTAAACTGGCACGTCACACTAGACAACGGAGTTTACGTAAGTGTACATATTTCTGAAATTACGATGTATAATGCCACACGGGACAATTACGGTGCTTTTTAGCCCGGCGGAAATTTGCCGCAGACCGATTTCTTTCGGGCGCGCGCCGTAGCATATTCGGTCGATATCGTGATTTTCGGCCGGCGGAACTCCGGAGCGATGTGGGAACTCTGTGGGTACTTCGGAGAATATTCCCACGGAAAAAATGTCATTTCGCCCCAAATATTGCCATTTTATAGCATTTTTGCCCTAAATAGGCCTCAAAAGATGGCTATAGAACTGCACATTTAAACCACCACCCAGACTTTATAATCGGGCATAATAAAATGCTGATGTGGCATAACTTGCGAACGGTCGTCGAGATCGTGAAATTCAAACTGCGACTTTGGGGCGCATCTTCTTGAACATTCGAAATAGTGGTTAGGCTCCATCTGGAATCTTTATCAAACCTTCACCAAATCCAGCGGTGTCAAGCCTGGCCGCTAGAAACAGGCCCCGTGGAAACGCGCTCCCTTTTCCAGCTCGGAAAACCGTCAAAAACAAGGCCTGTAGGCCCTACAAAGCTGACTCTCAGCCTATAGGAGCTAT
>DF237880.1:13770-24364 GCA_000708835.1 Klebsormidium nitens | reverse complement strand
AGCGGCGAACTCGGGCCCATAACAGGAGATCTTGGCCGTTGGCGCCCCTCCAAACACCTATATCGGAGGGTGCGCTGGCGTTATAGAATCAGACATTACGTTTTTGATTGGATGCAATTGCATTCCGCAGTTTTTAGGCAGGGGAATGCTTGCTTCCCCCACGATAAGATCTGCGACGGTCGGGACGATCCCAAGTCCTACAGTGTTTTAGGACCGGGAATGCTCTCGGTGTAGCATAAGCTGTGCTAACCGCCGTACTCAACCGACCGGGGGAAAACTAAGCGCGCGCGTGCGCAACCCGTCGGCCGAGCGGCCGACGGCTGTTAAACCTCTAAAACCCTGGCGCTGAGGCGTCAGCTAGTTTAGAAGACGTTACATAATTTCGTGGCGTTAGACCCTCAATTGAGTGGTCGTGTTTGTTCAAAAGCAAGAGGAGGCGCCTGGCGAGGCGCCCTCTAGGGACGAGAAAATGTAATTTTCGACCCACCCACCCACACCTATAAAAAGAACCAACGTTCTTACCTGTTTTCGGCCTTCACTAGTTCCAACGCCACACTTCCGGTTCCAGCCCCGCCTACAATAGCAAGGCTTGCAACGCTTGCACCCTCTTTCCCAGGAACCTCCAGCGCCCCGCAACGCCATTCTTAATAGCACCAATCTACATGCTTCAATTCGCCCCACCCTCCTCTCCCAGGTCGCTATGACGCTCCTTGCCTGAAACGGCCAGTACTGCAGTAGTCAGTACAGTAGTCAGTGAGTCCAGTGACACTGCCACTGACCACTCTACTGCAGTGCCATAATGCAGCCAGTACTGCTCCGCAATACTCCACTGACCACCAAGTCGTTGCAGTCATCGCGCGCATTAAATGCGCGCAACCTGGCTGGACCCGCCCGCCGGCGTACCCTCAGACCGCGTTGACCCACAGTCCCCGGGCCAACAGCGCAGCCTTCGGCCGCATACGACGTTATCTCCGTGCCCCGTAGCCGCATCCCGGCGAACTCGGGCCCTAAACAGGAGATCTTGGCCGTTGGCGCCCCTCCAAACACCTATATCGGAGGGTGCGCTGGCGTTATAGAATCAGACATTACGTTTTTGATTGGATGCAATTGCATTCCGCAGTTTTTAGGTAGCAACCGTACGTTACGGTGGTACCAATAGGGAAAGAAATGTACCAGTAGGTCTGCCTAGTACACGGAGCCCGGGTAGGTACCTAAAACTCGACCGGCCGAGGCGCGAAAGTACCGGAAAGTTTCCGAAAATCTTGCGATTCTGCATGATGCACTCAGTACCTGCCGTCGCGCACAAGGGTCTCAGTCAAAATTCACCTATATAAAATTAAAGTGTACATTGAAGACCCACGGCCGTTCGAGCCCCGGGGGCCCGGTTCAGAAGTTCAGGGTTCAGAAGAACCCTGAATGAACCCCGAATGAATAGTCACTTGACGTTCATTCAGGGTTCATTTCTGGAAGCCCCCGGTGGGCTGCCCCCCGGGTTCACTTGGACCAAAAAGCTAACACTGAAGTTTAACCACAGATCATAGGCTTATATTCCAGAAATTCAGGATTCAGGAGGAGCCTGAATGAAGTCTGAATGAATGATTGAAAATCTTCAAACTTTGCGTACAGGTCCGGTACGTACCAAAGGACATACCGTCGTACCTGTAACAGTACCGTACCGTAGCATGATTCGAATACCGTACCTACGGTACCTCTGAGTGGTACAGAGGCACCGTGGTACCGTACGGGGCCCGTACTAACTGGAATATGAAATTGATGAATCTTCAAAGAAGATTCGAAGGTTGCGCGAAACGCGCCAAGTCTTGCAGTCGAGCGTTTATGGTCTTGTCCAGATAGCGCGCGATGGATTTCAGGCGCGCATTGGCTCTGCCTGAAGGAATCCAAATGAAGCCCCAAAAATGGGTGTTCAGGCCGCCACCGGCACAGTATGCAAGCATGGGTCCAAGCAGGAGCATACACTGATGCTGGACATGAAGGACGGTGGGGGGTGGCCTAATGGTGCTAGAGGCAACAATGAAGCTGAGCCGCAGCATGTACTGAAGCGCACAGCACTGAGTGGCGATCTGCGGCGGCATTAGCCAGACATTGCCTTCAGCTTCCTCACGAACGAGACGAACCTCTCGATGAGACTGTCCGGACGGTTTGAGATGACGGCGCCACGTAGGGTGCAAGTCGAGAGTCTCCTAGAGCTGCGAACAGAGACGCTGCCATGACGGAAAGTTGTGAACCCCTCCCGCAACGCAGATGCGCGCCATCCTGAGGTCCCTGCTAGACCCCTCAATGATGAGCAGCTTGTCTTCTCGGGCACACAATTGCACGGCATGCGGGCTGCACATGATGCAGCGGGGGCGTCGTCATCAGCTGACTCGGATCCCAGCTTCGAGAGGGCCCCGGGACAGTGGTCAGAGAAGGAGAAGTCAAAGTGGCTGCAAGCGCGGCAAGGGCTCCCTGAAAGCGACTCGCAACCAGTGGGTGGCGATGACGGCGAGGAAGAAGAGCATGTGCGTTTTGCCGCCAAGGAGTACCTGATTGATGTGAGGCCGTCGTCGTGGTGAAAATCTAGGGTTTTAGCTTGTTTTGTTATGTGCAACTCCTCTCATGGCTGACTTTCATTGGCAGTTTGCAGCTTGCATTTTTGTGCGGACGCATCATGGTTCATCTTTGCGGTTTCTTAGGAAATCTTGTAGGGACCGACTTTTAAGCGCGTCATATCTATTTTGTAGAGGGCTTGTTTACGTACGCTGGAAGGAGCCGACTAAGCCTGATCCGAGAAGGCGTTCAGGTTTGTAGAAAACCAGAAAACAACAATCATCCGCTTGTTTGGAAAATCGAAAATTGTGGTCCCTTATCAAGATAAAGTGCAGATTTTGTATAAACCAGGTGGCTCAGAGCATTGTCAGTTGCAGCCTGCTTTCGAACTGGTGCGAAACCCGTTCTAGCATTGATGCAATTGTTCACTGACACGAGTTTGTCATGCGCAGACAAGTTTTGAGGGCCATACTACCTTCTCAAGTAGACCCATCCGCCCATCTCAAACGGCAACAACAAAATCCCGTCTGAGCTTTACCTTTGTTTTGCAGGTGCTCTTCAACGTTTTTCGCTGCCACCACCGGACGGATATCACCGACACCGAGTCCAACATGCTGGGCCAGGCAATCACGGCATACTACACGTTGAGCGACGAAGCGTTCAAGCTGTTGGGCGAGCAGTTTCGACGCTTCAACAAGGCCTCGACAGTCTGCGAGCGGATGGGCCTGAGGAAGAGCTTGAGTGAGCTTCCACTGAAGTCTTTGATTGAGTGGTCGAGAGCATTTGGAATTAATGTCGGTGGGTCTGATTGTTGGGGAGGTGCTGCTTGTCGCTGGTTGCGGGGCGGTGCAGGTTCTGCATTTTGTGAAAATGGCAGGCGTCCGCTAAGCCGCTGGGTGGCTTTTGAAGCAGTGAGCATAATTCTTAGAACTACAATGGGATTGTTAAGACATCTTAGACACACTGATTGTCCTGTGTAAGATCCATGATACAATTTGTTCGAGCTTTCCAAACTATGCAATTCTCACCCGACTTTGTGTGGCCGGAGCTTGCCCAGATCCATCTTCCAAAACAGTGAAATCAGCTGCAAATGTGTCAACAGGATAGTGACCAGGAACATCATCATAAGTGCGCCCCGAGCCTCTTGCAGGTCTACTGGGAAAAGGTGTCGGGAAGCTCATGATGATGTCGGCGCTTATCCACGTGCTCGACGAGTATGAGGCGGCGCTTGCTCTCGGGCTTGAACCTGGCGCGGCATCCACCCAGTGATCAAGAGGACGAGCGTCGAGAAGGCGCTGCTGGTCATGGAGATGTTCGACCCGCAGAAGATTACCTTCCTGGGAGAACAGAAGCTGCTCGCTGTTTACGAGGGCCGCACGCTGGACGATTATGGCGGTGCCGGGGAGCCTGATCAGCACGGGGAGCACCATGCATGGCCGCAGCTGCTGGTGAGTTTGACTATCAGCGGATTGGGTGGGTCAATCTTTGTTATGAAGAGCCGGCCTAAAAGGAGGTGTACGAATTTATCGAGGGGCCTGGACGTCAGAAGCATTTCAGAGGCGCGCGGCTAGCCCTTCTAGTTGTCAGTCAAACGTGCCACGTCGGTTCGAGGATGTGTGATCTGCTACTCGGTGTGATAGGACACGCACGTGTGTCGGTGAGAGGACAAGTAAGAAGTTCCTAACTAGAGTTCGGCAGGTTTTGAAGAAGTGCGCAGGGGCGCAACGTTGTCCTCCACAGGAAGAAAGGAACAGTATGGAACTTCATTGCAATTCGATGGCCCCTCTCATGTCGGGTTTTCTGGTTCCATTGCAGCCACCCCTGGCAAACTCTGCCGTCAAAATGCTCAAGAAATTTGCCGCCGCCGACAAGCTGCCGGTCACGACGATCAACCAGGCGGCGCCGTTTGGGTCCGGCGAGGAGCTCTAGGCGCGAAAGAACCTTGGCGCTGACGTGGGCCGCGACCTGACCCCTGTCGAGTACACGCGGCGTGTGGTCGACTACGTTGTCATGCTGGAAGAGGGCATCTCATCTTCATCTTCGGGCTCGTCGTCGAGGATCACGTTGTCGTGCCGCGTGAGTATTCTGAGTGTGGATTGTAAAGTGATTGTACCCTTTGAGTTGACAACCAGATTGGGGGCGTGGTGCATTGTCTAGCACCATTTCCTCTCTCTCATCTAATTTGATAAGTCCGTCCTGACGAAAGACCTTTCTGTTCTGTTGTTGAAGCCACCTTCGTGCACGCCCTGCCCCTAATGGAAACAAACAGATGGTTCGGAAACCGGTCCATATTCTGCGCTCGCATAATATTGACGGATCCACTTGACCATGCAGACTGTCCGGGCGCGCCGCCAAGCAAGCAAATGCAGGAGCGGGGCCCAGTATTGTGCAAGAACATTCCGGGGTCCGTTGAGGACCGGCAGAAGCTCGGGGTGGCAACTCCGGTTTTAAAACAGATGGCGTTTTTATTTTGCCTTCACCTAAAACGACAAAAAATCAAATGCATCCGATGTTTTGTTTCATGCCATCGTATAACCCTTCGTCTATAGTGTCCAAAACACTACTGGTTTTGAAATTTGGCCCCCCCCACATAAAGTAAAACGGTTTTAAAACATTTAAAAACGCCAAAAACTTAATACATGTATCTGCGGGTTAGACGGATCTCAAAATAGCCCGTTTTATAAAACAAACAGAACAGCAAAACGTTTTAAAACGCCCATAAAGTGTGTTAAAACAAGGAAAGTTGAAACCCCGAGGCCCTTATGACCTGTTTTGTTGCCGTACTATACGTAAAGATGCATGAATGCTGCATACGAGCCCCTGACAAGCCAATAACCGCCATAAAAACAAGGAAAGTATACAAATTGGACTTTTCATGCCGTTTTACAACTGTTTTAAAACGTTTTAAAAAGCCGTTTTAAAGTTCCAAAACGGCCAAACCCCTTGTTTTAATCCGCAGATACCATGTTTTAAAATTGAGAGTTGCCACCCCGAGGGCAGAAGCTGTTCGACGTGCTGCAGCGGTGCTTTGGCAACAACATTTGCATCGACGACTTCTGGCCCGGTGGTGTCAGCCCACCTCCTCGGCCGCGGGTGGTCACAGGTGGGCGCCTAGAAGAATGTCGCTCTGTGTGTTTGTTTGGAACTCTTGTCATAAGGGCATGCGCATTAATGTGATATGGGAAGACGAGATGTGTGTGCTTTCCCGCCCCTTTTTCCTGCATGAGGGATTCTTGCATGCGTCTCGGAGCTCAAGGGGGGAACGATCGAGTTGATTGCAACGTGTTTGCTTCTTTACAGATTCTGCATATTGAAAGGCGTCGTGGTGAAGTTCAGGATTGAACGGTTGGCTCTTTGGAAGCAGCCCACTACTAGTGTGCCTGCGTATTGGACAGGACAGCTGGCAGGAATTAGGAATTCATTTCCTTGTTGCACAGGAACGGTCACGTAAGCAGCAATGGCCGCCGCAATGCCACGAACGCGGGATCGACAGGATCCGAACCCGAGCGATGACAAGGATCCAGGGACGGACCGGCTTTGGACTCCAGCAACGGACGATCGCCAGGAGCCCCCAACGGCGGACAAAGCCCGAGCGTGCGCAAGAGCAAGCGCGCAAGCAGGCGGAACCAGCAGACCGTACCGGAAGCGGACACCGAACTACCAGCGAAGAGAGCAAACGGTAACTAAGTCACGCCCAAGGACTCCGAATTCAGCATTTGATGGCACCTTGTTCTGGCATCGAGTAGCATCAGGTTTGATTGTAAGCTTTCTGTCAATCCTCCGGTCACGGTCTAGACAATTGGCCCGAGCCATCCTCTAATCGTCGAAACGGCCGCCACCTCATATAAGTGGCCTGTGTCGGTCGACGCGCATCCTAACTAGATAAGCGGGGGTATCAAATCTTTCAAAGTACTACGATCAAAAGCGAAATACTCCTATGCACTGAGTCTCTGTGAACCTCTCACTCATCAAGTCCCTATAATGAGCATCCAAGTTGGGAAGACGGTCAAGATTATAGGCCCCGGACCATATTATTACGTTTTAATCCAGTATAGCAGATTGCAAGGATGCCAACTCAAGAGAATTTAGATGTGAACGTGTGCACACATACAGATATACGACGTCTGGTCCAACACTGCATGAGACAGAGCGGTCCTACTTCCAAGCTCTGGCTTTCAAATGTCGATCACATTGTGGCAGCGATCGAACCCGTGAGATTGATTTGGCCACGAACAATCAGAAAATGTAGCTTCTGCACACTACTTCCGTCCTGTCGCTGTGTGTTTTCAAGCTCAAGTCAGCTCAACAGTGAGGTGAAGCAATGCTCGACATTTAGTAGAATTTGCGGCAGTGGCGCCAGTTTTTGGGAACTTCCCCGTTACCTTGCAAGCCTGTTGATGAGGAAGCTAAGATAGGTTTTCTTGCAAAGCTTTCAACCGTTGTACCGAGATCCTGTGCAACTTCTTAGCCTCTTCGTATAATCGTTGGTCCCAGTAATTGAGCTGATTCAACCAATTCAATATGTTTGCTGGAGCTTCCGACAATCTCAGTGTGCGGTTATTGAAAGTGGTGGGATTGTATGGTACTATCTTTGGGTTGGCCAGCACCTTCATCTTGAATAGACGAGAGATAGTTGGCCCCAATTTCAACACCTCGTCTACAAGTTCAGATACAAACACGAGAGAAAAGTCATGCCGTAAGTGCGATAATGCACACTGATAGTGCATCTCCGTCACCTCCGTAAGCCCCTCAAGCGGGGTCCCTGGTTCCCGGCATTCATGCTTGTTGCAATACACCTGCTCGGCGTACATGTCGTAACGACCTATTGACGCCTCATTGCAGAGGACTCGCACCTGATGATTGCTTTTCATGTATCCAAACCGGGTGCTCAAGACAAACTCTTCCTTCGAGAAACCATCGAAAATGCCTGGATGATCTAGTATGTGGTGGTTGACGTGGCTCAGCGCTCTGGCGACCGGATCACGCACTTGAGTGACGTAGGTAAAGAGGCCCCGATGCCCGATGCGATGGACGCCGTGTGGAAAGTGTCCACTCACAAGTCGAGCACCTCGGTACAAGGTGCGCAGTCGGTCCTGCTCCGGGAATGGCAACCGGTAGAAGTTTTGCTCGTACTCATAGGATGCCGTGAAAGGGAGGCAGTCAAGAGTGACATACGCTGGGCTGCAAAGGAGAAAATGGAGAGACGCCATGGCAGACTCGAGGGAGTGTTTCATAAGTGTCGTCAGCAGTTGTCTAGCGTCCAAAAGGGGCAGCTCTGAATGGCTTAAACAGGCCTACGTCTTAGGGATTCATACACGCTAAACGGGCGTCCGGCACCTAACGCAACCGGCATCCCGCCTGGAGACTGGTTGTGTTGAAGGTCAGTCTTGATATTATCAACCTGATGACATCCGTGAAACCCTGCTTCCAATTGCATTGTTCACCACAAACCCTGTGCCACCCCACAATTGTACCCTGCGCCTCTTGCCACAGCCACAGGTTGCTCAATGTTACAGGGACAAGGCAAAGACAGGCACACAGATAGGTTCGCTCCTCTTCCGGCTTGAGGAGAGACTTGCATACGAGCTTCCAACCCTAGACCATTGTGTCATTAACGGGCTGATTTGAATGACTAACCAACCCTTTATACATTAGTTTAGAGCATCGTAGCCACCTGAGATGCCTCCGGACAGAACGGATCGAAGAAGAACGAGGACTCCCAGTCAGAGATTCGAGACCAAACCCCCCCAGCTATAGCCCTTTGGATCAACGGTCTAGAGTTGTCTTTTCGTCCGAGTCGACCATCCTTAACTTGGGGTTATGGCCAAGGGGGCTCACAAAGATTGGCAACTAGTCCGTGCTCTTCCTCTCCGTTCTGATCAAACACGACAAAGTCTCTGGTCGCAAAGGCACACGAGGCTCACTCATCCCATCCCCGCAAGTCTTGACAGCTGAGGTCCAACTGCGCACGGAGCACCAAGATGGCCAGCCGATTGCACCCCAGTTCCGGACCTGACGTGTTAATCAGGTCCTTATTGAGGTGGGGAGAGCACTCCCCAGGATTCCTTGTGTTGAATAACGCATCCAGGCCCGTGCTCCCTGTTTTCATGATGCGCAACACAAACAGGGTCGCCGCCTCGTTTTCAAATGCGCGCTTCACGCGATCGAGGGGCATTAGCAGCTGGTCTGAGTGTCCGTCGATCAGGCCCAGCGGAGGCCGAGTGGCAATCGGGGAGTAACTGCAAGGAAGGAAAGGGATGGGCATCAAAAGAGAGCATACTTGCTCAAAAGCAGGGTGCTGTTGCAGTGTGAAGCGGCGTCTGTTTTCCCCCTGAAAAACGTGTGCTGGCACTGCTACGGACTGAAGGGGCTTTGATGCTCATTTCTACTCAGAATATTGCATTAACCAGGTCACATGTACTGAACCCCAAGTTTGAAGAGCTGGACGGCCAGAGCAAGTCCAAGAGCCTGAGCAGGGCCATTCCAAGAAGACCTGCCAGCCAGTAAGGTGAGGCAAAAAAACGTCCCGCTGGGAAGAGAGCATTATTGCGTCGGTTGCACGCATTTCCACTGCATAGTATTTGAAAGGGGCAATGGAGGGGGGCGTACGAGCTGGCGTCAGAGCGACAAAATACTATGGAGAAGACAACGGAGGCACGCAGATTCTGATTTTGAAGGTAATGACCTGCTGCTCCGTTTAGCGAGTCGTAAACTACCAGAAAGTTACGACCTTGAGAAATTCCTTCAACAAATGGCCTCTTGTTTACGAACACATGCAAGCTCCCGGTCGAAGGACATGTTCCACCTTTCTTCAGTGTGATGGATGTTCAAAAACGATCTTATGTTTTCTTCAAGGTCCTCGGCTTGCTTGTGGTTCAACATCCACTCTTCCTATTATGACGGTCTACTTGAACAGGATTGGATCTTGTTCGCTGCGGAGAGAGTCAGTGGCATGGAGTATCTCGCAGATTACAGTTCAGTTGCGGTGGTTTTTCGTCAACTTTATCATCATCCATTTCGTCATAATGTTCATGCTTGCCAGGCGAAGAGCTCACCTTACAACCGCTGACCTCACAGCGCTGGTCGAGTTGAGGGACCGACAGCGGCCCCAGCGAGACGAGGAATCTAGGATATCTCGGAACCATATTTGACCACCCGGAGACCAGAGGAGCAGCACTTGGCAGAAAGTGACTGTCAGAAGGAGTAAGATGAGGAACCAGTTTCGAGACGCGCTTGATGACGCGCTGGACCCCATCTCTCAGAGTCATGCAAGGTCGATCGTCAGGGGGGCTAGGGCGCGGAACGTCAAGTGCGCATGTGACCACTCAGCCCATGTAGCTAGCTGTCAGAATGCGTGGAAGGAGAACGTGGACCAAATTCGCACTTTTTGGACCCTGCCAAGCTTTAATATCCTTTCGACCGCGCGGCGGGGCCCTGGGTCGGTGAGTGACCGTGAGTCCGAGGTCCTGAGCGTGCTAAGATTCGTACCCGGTACCTTTTACCTGAACCGCAAATACGGTAGCTGTGGTCTAGCTGTGGGAGGTACCGGGGATCGAGTGCTGGTCCCCAATGCGGCCGGGAGGAGCTAAAAACTGTGCGCCGTGCGGCGCACTGCGCAGTCCTGGGTACAAAACGGTGGGGGTCTCAAAAAGTCCGAATTTGGTCCACGTTCTCCTTCCACGGGTTCTGTCAGTGTCAGAACCGATGTCGATGGAGAACATGGACCTTCGACGCGTCCCCATGGGACCCCCAGTAATGGAGCCGGCACTTGGTGATTCCTACCGGCCAGAAGTTCCTCACGGCCTTCAAGCCGGCGGCCGGCATCGTTCCATTTGTGGCGGCCCGGTACCAAACAAGCGCCTTTGAAGGAGTTCTGAGTAGTTTTTGGCACTCCGTGCCGATTAGGGTAAGGTCATTTTGAAGCTGACCCCCTATGTTCAGTCCAGAGGGTGGGGGGTTGGGGGTTTGGAAACCTAAGGGCAGCGGGGAGGGGGGGGGGGCTCGGAATGTCTCGTAATATTGGTCTAAAAATGCCGATTTCAGGGGC